>VYZM01021359.1:3085-19053 GCA_013398915.1 Dromas ardeola
AAAAGGGTAATAAATTTCCAGCAATTGATCACAGAAAATACCAGTCTGGTAGAGTTACCTTTGTACTTTGTAAGTGTGCATAATATTACACTGTCACCATGGTTATGGAAACTTTTCTTTGCATGGCTCATTTTAAATACACAAATAACATGCAGAGAAAAAGCCACAGCACAAAGGAAATTCAACAACGGAATGCAAAAAGAAGACTGAGTGATACCAAAGATATAAGCGTAACAACATGCAAGATTCAATTACCAACAGCTGGCGTGCATCCGGGCTGGGTTTTTGAAGGAGGTGTGAATGGTGCAGCCAATACTTTATCATACAGCATTATTTATGAAAGTCGCTAAACCTGTAACTTCACATTAGGAAGTATTTGACACAAAAATCTAACAAGAATTGCCTGGATTTATATACATAGTTTAGAGATCACGCACAAAACTGCTGTAATACGAATGGGGTCTCTTTCAAATGGAGGTCACATCTATGCTGGAGCTTTCAGGTATGATTTTAAGAAGGGAGATCGCAGCAAGTGTATCCGCATGTGATAGTTTCAAATTGTGTTTTGTCATTTTGACCTTCTTCTGAACTTAGGTAGCACTAACACAACTGCTGCACCTTTTTGTGTGGTTTCTCCAAAACAGAAAAAGAACTTGCAACTAACAAGCTGTGCACATTTGTTCTGCTTCAATTAATGTATTGATAGCAACAATTCAAGTAAGAAGCACCTATGGGTTTTGTACGTTTTTTCTGCTAGCAGGAGCTTCAGCAGTTCAATTGCTTTCCAGTAAGTTGAAGAAATGGTCAAAAATTAAAAAGGTTGACCATGGCACTATGTCATGATCTTTCACAAGGACGTGAAATTACTCATGAAAATCTTTTCATAGAATAGAAAAGGCAGGATCAACACTTTACTTTCTTTTTTAACTTTTCGTATTTTTTCCAAAATGGCATTGCTTTTCTTCCTCTGAAGTTGCGTTCACTCCTAATAATCTAAAGAAAATATTGTAACAGTTTTTCCCTTTCTGATGAGCTGCTGCTACTATGAATGTACTATTGTTTTATTTATGGTCTACATATGAAACTTGTTTTATTTATGGTCTGCATATGAAATTGAGCTGGCCTATTTCAATCAGTGCAATATTACAGCTTTCAGGAATAAGTTCTGGCTGTTTGCAAACCCTAATAAGAAGGTCGAAGAGTATATGAGGAATAAGTGGCCGATTGAAGACTCTTACATTCTTATTCTGGTTACTGGGTTCAGAAATTTCATCATTTTTCTCCATTGGTCATGTCCACTGAGCTATCCTTTGGATCATAGAATCATGCTGGGTGGAACAGACCTCCATGGACAGCTAGCGCAAACACATGCTCAAAAAAGGTCCAATAAAAGCAGGTTGCCCAGGGCCATGTCCAGGCAAGTTTTGAATGGCTCCACGACCTCTCTGGTGACCTGTTCCTGTGTTCTACCATCCTCATGGAGAAAGACTTTTCTCCTTTGTCTCCCTGCACATGCAATAAGCTGCATCTCCCAACCATCTTTTGTCGCTCTTCAAAGAGCTTGCACTAGTATTCCTGTGTTTTTCTTGTACGGGGAGCCCAGAACAGGACACAACTCCAGATCTGATCTCACAGTAGATGGCAAGTAGAGGGGAAGGATCATTTCCCTGAAACTTCTGGCAGCACTCCTGCTAGCACAGTCCAGGAGGGAGCTGATCTTTTTTTGCAGTGAGGGCAGACTGCTGAATCACGTTCAAATTCTTGTGTAGCAGGACCCTCAGATCCTTTTCTGTAAAACTGCTTTCCAACCTGTTGGCTCCCAGCTGGCACGGTTGCATGGCATTATTGCTTACCAGATGCAGACTTTGCATTTGTCTTTGTTAATTTTTATGATGTCTCTGCTAGATCAATTCTCCAGTCTGTCAAGGTTTATCTGAATAACATCCCTGTCCTCCACAGCACTGATCTCTCCTCACAGTTTGTTAGAGACAATGAGCTTGCTGGTCCCACTCTCTCCCACCACCCAGGTCATTAATAAAAGTGTTAAACATTACTGCCCAAGCAGCCTTCGCTGAAGGACACCACCTGTAACCAGCCACTGGTTGGACTTCGTACCGCAGATCACAACGGTCTGTGCCCAGTGCTCCAGACAATTTTCCAACCAACTTATTGTCCACTTATCAGTTCATATCTCATTAAATTGCCTGTTATGGTATTATGTCAAGCAGTGTCAAAGTCCTTGCTAAAGTCAAAGTACACAACAGTGACTGCTCTTTCTTTAGCCTTGCAGCTAGTCATCTCATTAGGCACATCAACCAGGTTAGTGAGGCAATCATTCCAAATGATAGCGGCCATTCCAAATCCACTTCTCTTACTTCATGTGGCTGGAAAAGACTTTGAGGAGTTCTCAGTGAGTAGGGTGAGACTGACCTACCTGTAATTCCCTGGTTTCTTCTTTTCACCCTTCCTGAAGATGACTGCAACATCCATGCTGCAAGCATTCACTTCATGAGTGTATAACTGCGGATGAGGAGTTTCAGTAGAAATCTCACTGTGGATGAACAACGACCATGTCCCAGACAACCTTATATTCAGAGTAAGAGTTTATGTCTCATGCAACATGAAGTTCAGTTACTGTTTGGAAAGGTCGGGGAAGACACTAGCAGAACTTAAACTTCACAGCCTTGGTCAAAAAGAGAAAAAATGAGTTACTTCAATTAAATTGCAGGCAGTAGAAGCAGATACACTAAAATGTTCACAAAATATCCAAAGAACAGAGTTCTGATCCCTAAACAGTCACATAAAGACTTCAGATGATGAGAAAATCGATGTTAACGTGTTGTTTAAAAACAGTGAGAATATGGACATTTGTTATTACTTCTTTAAAAAGCTATAATAGGCTTCTAATGCAACATGTCCTCAGCTTCTAGACTTCATGCCTTCCATTAATTATATCCATACGCTTCACAATTTTTGAGGATAGTGTTCACAATGGTCTTTTAAATGCTAGTGGTTAATAGGATTAAATATTGAAAAGAGTTGTTTGTTTGTTTGTTTGTTTTATCTTTCCAGTAAATTTAGATTGAATAGTGGCTAGTTGCAGATACAATCAGATATTTAACTTGAAATACGTGCTTTGTTAATATCCTACAATATGTAGCTGAGAACGTTTAATATTTGTATGTTATCCAAATTTAACATGTCATAATCATCTCAAGCGTTCATCCATGACCCCAGCTGAGCTGCTGTCATGCAAGAATTAGCACTTTACCTCCAGTTTTTCCACTTTATTCCGTATGTTTATCTCTCACACTATTTTCAAATACATTTTGGACTAAGTAACTATCGAAGGGTACATTATGTATTGCAAAGACAAGTACTAATGGAAGTTAAATGCATGCACATCACTCAGCAGTCCCTGAAGAGAGAACCCAATGGCTCGGTAGAACAGGTTTCACTGTCGATATCATAGCTGTCATTTGAAAAAAACCCAGAAAACTGAATGAAGGGAGAAATATAATCACTTCTCTATTTACTTCTCTCCTATCTTCACTATCCGTAGGAATTATTCCCCAGTTTAAGTGAGAGAGCACAGATTATGTATGCATACTTTAAAGATGCGCTTTGATCTGATAATTTTAACAGAATTCAAATAGGCGCTACATTGCCTCAGTGATAAAAATTTTGGCCAATGGTGATAAAAATTAATTACTTTCATATGTGCAGTCCAAAAAATTTTCAAGCGGGCTGAGGGGCACTGTTGCCTGTTTCGCCTGATTTCCCCTATGATTTTGAATGAGTCACTTAAGGATAGATCTGTGCTTCAGCTCTCAGTGTTCATGTAGCTGGCCCCTTTGCAGAACCCACTTTGAGAAAGGACCTCCATTAAAGATTTATAATCCTGAACCTTCTCATGAATTTTGGAGCCCAAGAGCTTTCTATTTTCAAAACATGGAAAGATGCAATAGTACCAAATGGGATAATGAGAGAACCCAGGACTGTTAGTTTCAAATTTGAAGGAATCCAAACCCACCTTTCCAGGAGAGTGCTCTACCAATAGATAGTCTTGTGAGAGGGTTCCATCATTCCTAACAACTATTCATTTTTAACTAGGCTAACTAATTAGTCTGTTGGCCTTTCCATAAGCCTGTAGCAAAAACTTCAGGCTTTTTGCTTGAATTACACAATCTCAAGTTTTATTCTCTTCCCCAAAGAATTCTATGGTATGATGCAGTAGATATTGCTGCAGTGGTGGCCTGAACGTAGAAAGTTCATCTCTTGGAAGAAAGTCCTATATCCAAATGCTTAGAATCATTTTAACATTTCTTGTCCTTGGAGAAGATATTCAAGTACAGACATTTTCACTACTCATATACTGAGTATTATATAAAAGACAATTTGAGGCATATTTCTCCACTGTGATGGAAGAACACAAAATGCAGATCATCATATCATTGTGTCTGTGGTCTAACCACTGAACCATTCCTAGTAAAGTGTGTTTGTGTTTTGTAACAAACATGATTCGTTGAGTATGCAATTGTGAAAGCGTAACGTTTAGTCTGTTAGTTCAGCTGTTGAGGCTGAAACTCTACTGAGCATGCCCCAAACCAGAAGGCTGTACGTCTACTCACCTTAGATTCCCTTTGAGGTTAAACAGCAGCTAATAGGTACATTGGAGACTAAATTGTCTTCAGATTCCTACATATGTCTCATTGTGGGTGATGGATTGCAGCAATCAACGTATCTGCCCACATCTGCACAACTTCTATTGGTTGTGGCCAAGTGTGGACTAGTATTTACGTATCACATAATGGGGGTCCAGTCAGTAGTATCCACACTGAGTGTAGGAGTGTTCTGAAGCTGATTCAGCACTCAATCTCTCAAGGAGTTTCCTTCCTTTTTGACTTAATTTGAACTTTGACCATAACACAAGCCACCGTGAAGCAATGTGACGATCTGGAAATTTTTAGTTGAGTAGGAGCTGGAGCTCTAAGGTAACATCGTAGTGTAGCCGTTGTTCTTGTGTTTGCTTCAGCTGCCCTTAATGCAGAATAAACTAAACAATGTCAAGACAATACAGCAGTGTGTCAGTGGGGGAGCAGAAAATGTCATACAGATAGTTAAGATAGATGGGGGCAACTTAAGTATTGTGACAATTCCTTCCCTACTTGGATAAGAAAGAATTCCCCTGATGGAAGAGAACTTGCTAGAAGAAAAAATCCAGAGGAAAGCAGTTCCTGCCTTATCACTCCCTTCTATACAAAAGAACTGTGAAGGAGACACTATCTTGGTAGTAGGAAGAAACAAAAAATCATGGTTAGCCCATGATTACCATAGACAAACTAACAGAATCACGAAGAAGCAGCTGAGGTTACTTTGCCTACCTTGAGGAAACTTTAGATGATAGCTGATTTAATAACTGTTTTACCCTCTCTTCTTGGATCCAAGGTTAGAGCTGGACCTAGACAATCAGATTTATAGCCTGGTTATGTTCCATGATGTTTGAATTCTGGAATCATACCTTCGTGCCATTGGCAGCTAGCACTAACAACACATCAAAGGCTATAAATGGTTCTTTACAAATCCTCATGTCTCTCCCATCCCCTGAAATACACTTTATATGTACCACGCACCTTCAGGATCTGGGCTATTATCTTCAGAGAAAAAAAAAAAGAAAAAGATGTATTATAGAAAAACATAGTAAGAAAAAATTTAATATATTACTTGAGGTTTGCAGAAGGAACACCAGATGTGCACTGAATCACAGGTCTCCATTTAGTATCTTAGTGATCTTTGGAAATACTCTTTTCAGCTAATATGTTGACAACCTTTCTACAAAATCTGCATAGAAGTCTTACAGCCTGTAAAATATGCAGAAAACGTGATGTTGCTATGATTACTATGGTTTTCTGTAAGATGTGCTTGAGAACTGGAAGATGTTCCCAGTGGAAATATTTAACAGCCGTGGTATAGCCAAAGCTCATATCACAATGAGTTGCTAGAATACTTTAAATACGATTCTATTTTACAGACCAAAATGGTAGTGAGAGTTTCTACCTTTATTAACTTACACCGGCTGAGTCTTTTAGTGAGTTCGGTTTACAAGAGACATTTTTTCTAATTGCCAGTCCTACTCATTAGCCTGCAGATACCTGAAAATATCTTTATTACCATCTGGAAGCAAAATTATGCATTCAGTTTTACCTGTTTAGTCTCATTTTCTTCACTTTATGGCCTCAATTATACATAGGCAAATCTTCTGTAAATGATCAGAGGCGGACCCCCACACCCCTGGTATAAATGTCAGCATTTCCATTTCACAATAAGCCCTGTCTACATACTCCCAAATTATAGCTCGGCTAAACACAAATATGGCATTGATTTAATTGCTTTTTATTTTGTTATTTAACTGAATAAGGAAAACTAAAGAAAGCATTTTCATGAACACACTTGTCATAAGTCAGTAGGCAACTAATTTCCCTATGTTCACAGAGATTTAAAATGGTTTAACTAGACCAACACACTTGAGTTAAAATGGAACATCTAGGCTCTACATGACTAAAATATTGTGACTAAGATCCCTTCCAAAGTAGAAATATATTCCTGTTTGTATTTGTTATGCAATAGAAATTTTATATATCTACTTGTTTGATCTCCGTAACTGTAGAAACTAGGAGATTACCAATAACATGTTTACCCTCTCTGAAGTGAGGAAATACAGTGATTGCCATTTCAGTAATGGAAAGCTAAGAGAGAGATAGATTAAGAGCTAGCCCTATAAAGGAATTTTGGCATGTAGCCAGCAGAGTGGAACTCAAAGCTCAGACTAAACTTCCTATGCCGTGCCTGGAGGAAATTATCCATTCAAGAAAAGGATTCAAGGCAGTAAGCACGCTGTACCAGGGATATGCTTAAACTGGAGAACAGGAAATGATGGAAGGAGCACATCGTTTGACTCACACCTCTTTTTGACATTGATATATCAGCTCTATAGACTGCAACAGACTATGGAAGTACATGATCTAGCTCTGTACTGAAAGTATCAGCACGGAAAAGAAGACAACACTTAGCCCACTTTAATGACAATAGAGTGCTTAATCTGTATAATTTAGGTCTTTCTAAACTTTACATTAGGGTGTATATTTTAGGCTGGAATTTGAAGTCATGAACCTTGCCCTTGAAGTAAAAGGCTAAGCTGCTTCCCTGGGAAGCTTATGCCCCAACCATAAGCTTAGAGTGTAAGCGTTCTGCATTAAAATATAGAAACAAGCCTTGAAAACAGCAACTGGAAACCAGGACTCCTATTTTCATGGGAGAGCAGTAATCACTAGAGTAGAGAGTAATATTCTCTCTCCCTTTAGCTCCTCACATATCTGTAATTTTTGCTTCATAGTAGCACCATGTCAACATGCTGGATAGAGTTTTGAGGCCTCATTACTAAACTGCATCCTTTCCTACATCTGGCAATGTGTTCTTTCTGTACTGCATGTACGTAGAGGGAGAAGCTGGGTTTTAGTGTTTTGCAGCCACAAGAGTTTGAAGAAAAATCCTGGCGTATATTTCTCATCTCTCCCTCTAGATTTGTGGTAAAGTACTTGGGGTAAGAAAACATGAAAAATTCTCACAAAAAAAATAATAATGTTTTGTAACAGCTACCTGTATCTAGCTTCCTATAGTTGTGATAAACAATATACATACACATATATACACATGTATATATATTAAAAAAAAAAAGTGTGTTTAAATACATGTGTATGATAACTGCATTTAGCATTCTTCTGTGTTGACATTAAACTGAAATTTGGCTTCAAGAACATGGGTCACAAAGTTTATATTTACTCCGTTTAAACACCCAGTGCACACTTACTGATCAACCACAGCAATACAGTGAGACCAACTGGGCATAACTCTTTTTTTATATCTTTCAGGAAGGCACTAAAATCTTATGGAAACTTACAGACTCACTTGCAGGCTTAAGAAAGAGTATTATTTATAGAATACGTAATTCCATTCTTCATAATTCCTAACAGTTTTATGAACTGTTGAGATGAACGTATGTCATTCGGACCTGTAGGTAGTAAATTAGATCTGAATTTACATATATTTATACATGTGCATTTGTGTTCTGAAAATATTTATGTACTGCAGCTTTTTAGGAAAAAAAAAATCTATATTTTGTTCCTAACTTTGATGGATTCTTTAAAATTGCACTAGGCAAAAGACATAGTCATAATTTTATGTATAGGCAAGTGCACATGAGCATGTACAGGGATGACTGCACATCCTTTTCTTTTCCTATGTTTAGAGCTTTGAAGTTCCTTTGTAAGATAGATACAATCCATTCTATTGCTACAAACATAAGAATGAAAACAATTACAATTTAAAGTCAAAGACAATTTAAAAAAAATACGTATCCGAATTATCTAACATAGCATAGTGTGTATTAGGAATTCATTATTCTGTGCTATTACAACACTACTCTTTCTTGTGGGGATATGGATATGGTTACTGTTGGTACATCTGTAAAACTATTTGCACAGAGAAAGCTTAGCTGATGGATAATACAAATGTGTTTACAGTTTGCTGTTTCCTAATGTTACAGGATTTTTCGTCTAGCCATACACAAATGAAAGTAAACTAATGTCTTGATGTTTCTTTTTTACTTAGTGCACTTAGCTATAATTCAAGTTTTGCTCTCTACTCTAATGAGGAGGTTTTGATTGACAAAGGGCTTTTGACTGAAGAACGGTGGTATCTGGGCTCCCAAAACTGTTGTCTTTCTCAAAGACAGATGGTAAATCTGTCAGCAGTAGCATTCTGCACAACAGCAGCCCAGATGCTTTTAAGCTTTCTGTGTGAAGCCTCTCCACCCCTCATGAGTACCAATGGGCTACTTGCCAGAGAAAGGTCCCTGAGGCAATTAGCTGCCTCTGAATTCAACTCCAGCTGTCTGGGAAGTCAAATGAACGCAGCTTGCTTGGTCATACGCCATTTAATGTGAAGAGTCTGCTCCTTTATAATTAAGGAAGCCTTCTATATATCAGACCAGCTGTGTTCTAAAAAAACCACCTATGTGACCTTCGTTGTTCACAATACAAAATTTGGTTTGTGGTACCTTTTATTTTTGATTTTTGATTTAATGAAAACTATAGTCCTAACAATTATTATTTTGTAACTTTTCTGCATGTATATTTTTGCCACCCACAGGACCTCGCAGCCACCGTATTTGTGAGTCATTTAGTGCACAATAAAGGACAAAGAACACTGTGAAACCTTGTATTCTTCACAGCTGAAGGGTTTACACTTCAGCTTTATTGCATCTCTGGATCCATCTCTAGGATGACTGGGACACATTGCAAAATTTATCAAAAAGTGGAAATTGATGATAGCAATTAGAAATTACATAAAATTTGTATTTTTGATGGACAGAGGGTCAAACCTAATTCTCAGGCATACGAGAACAATTGAAATAGAAGCTAGATCACAAATTATACACTACCAATATAGTAGTATATTAGATCTCTGCTATGCACCATCCAGAAGAAAGTCAACCAAAGAATGTTTTCTTTCAATGATTTCAGTATTGGGTTTACACGGCAAGATATTGGTAGCGGGGCTGGGGCGGGGGGGCGATGTTGCAGGGATGGCTTCTGGGAGGAAACATCAGGAGCTGCCTCCATGTCATACAGATCCAGTTCCAGCCAGCTCCAAGATGAACCCGCCACTGGCCAAACTTGAGCTAAACAGTTAGGTTGATAGTACCTCTGTGGTAACATATATAAAAAGGGTAAAAAACACTGCACAACAGTATCTGGGAGAGAGGAGTGAGAAAATGTGAGAGAAACAACCCTGTAAGTTTCCTCTGACCAAGATTTTACGCAGGTTTAAGTCCCCAGAAAGAAGTCCCCAGAAGTCCCCAGAAAAATAATGTGACTGTTGAGAAAAGTGATATTGTAGTTATTTTAAGAGAGTAAGTATTAGTGTTACAGAGGTGAACTGTGTGAGATGAAGAAAATGGTAATGAAGACAGGAAAAAAAATGGTAATTCCACAATCAATGAGCCAGAAGATGTCAAAAAGATCACGTCTAGGAATTAGGGGATATAAATTATGTAAATAGAGAGCATTCACAAGAGTGAATTTTTGGCAGGAAATAACCAGATAAATAATTATTCTCTTTCTAGGAATGGAAGGGAGGAGAATAACACTTGAAGCTTATGAGATAATGGAGTGATATCAGTTATGCAACAGTGATGTTATCAGGACCAGAAATAGAAGTCCACTGAGCTCCCAGATTCTCTTCTTTTTCTCTGTTTTTGTTAGGATCAGCACAGCAAAGGCAGTGTTAGACACATTAGCCTGACTGCAACCTAACACTTGGTATGGACATAGAACTGAGGTTGTAGCCTTGCAATGTAAAAGCCAACGACTGAGGCCTGGGTTTCAGACACAGTGTATGTACAGCCTGAGAACTCATTTGAAAGCTAATTTAAGAGTCACCACAAAAGTGGTGGCACAAACAGTAATGAATGTAACAATAAGGGCAACCACATTTTCCTGGATGTCTAAATCCACTCAATACTCTGACCAAAATTATCTCCTTTGTTTTCAATAAACCTCTGATTATCTGCAATCCTATCTCAAACTTGCATATTCATTCACCTAGCTACTGTAATAAGTAGGGTCTGCTGCTCTCGTAACTGGAGACAAAAACAACCACAATCACAGTTCAGTGTGTACTGATCCCAATGAAATGTTGATTTTTGAAGCACAAGCAATTTCTGGTCCACAACAGTCTGGCAAGGTGTACACTGTGAGAAAGCTGAACTGAGCTTTCCAAATGATTTTATGAAACATCAGCTCCTTCTTATGCCTCGCATGCTTTTACTGATATGGATTCCTAACTCATAATGTTGGATATCCACACACAGAAATAAATATCGAGTGAAATAAGAGTTTAAAAAAAAAAAAGAAATTAACCTTTTATACCATCTATGTAAAGCAATCAAATCCTACCTACTTTTCATATGTGTTAACCCTAATTCTGTTTTTGCAACTGAAAATACAATGTGAACACCTCATCTTTTGTAGAAGACAAGGAATGCAATGTAAGAGGCCCTTATCCTTGCATTACTGATCAGTTAGACTGCAGACATCCATAATGCACTAATTTCACTGAAATCCCTTGCTGGTGATGTCAAGACTGCATGTCCTAGTCATTAGAATGGATGAAATTTTTGAATTAAAAAAAAATTAATGGATGTCCATTGAGTTAGGCTGTGATGAAAAGATGGAACATAACAGAGTCTTAAAGAATGATACAACACAAGTGTAACTTAACACATGTGCTGTTACATACATCCTTCCTCTAATGAAGACCAACCACTGTAGAGTTGACTCCACGCTCAGCCTCTCAGAAGACTTTCGGTATTTATTGCTGGTTATCAAGGCTTCCACTACAATAGAGGACTCATGTCCCTGAAAGAGATGGAGGTAAGATTGTTGATTTAAGTCGGGAGCTAGATGTGAATCCATGTCACCAAAGATGCCTAAACATATAAAAATCTGATTGATTGCTGTCATTCTCCAAAGGAAATCACCTCAGTAAGTCTGCACAAGTATAGGGAGGAGGAGAAGAGTAGAGGGCAGGCTTCTGGTCAAGTGGATAGAAGACAGTATAAATACTAAAGTCAGTATTCAGATTTCAGCAACTGTCATCTAGAGTAAATTCTTACGGCATATCAATATTATGATTTCATCCTTTTAATAAGGGATTTTCTTTACAGATGAAAAAATAGGAGCACATTAGAAACTGACTTTGGTTCCAGTTCCATCCCTTGTAATCTCCACTCTGTAAAAATTTCTGCTTCAGTAGGATTTTGCAGAGTGTAAGTCAGCATGGAATGTGTGCTAATACTTGTAAAACTTGTAAAGCTTGAAATTTTTACCAACAAAAAAAAAAGTCATTAGAAGTCATAAGCCTAATTTCATTAGGCTGCTTTTTTAAAGTCACAGACTACCTGCATTTTTATCAAAGGCAAAAATCTTCTTTGAGAGGAATTTAATTTAGATATTATGAAAATTTACCAAATGTAACATTGAACGTAATTTTATCGAAAACAGGATATGACACTGAAAGTTGAAACAAGCTTTTGGAAAAGTGGAGAATACTAAGGATCACGTGGGAATGGTAATTCTGCTTCATGCAGAATTTCAAAATAGCAAAATTTGTTTTCATTCTGAATTGGAGCAAGGACAATAATTTTACATTCTCCTTGAAACCAACATCTAAACAGAAAGTAATTAGAGAACAAAAGCTTTGTACTTTCTTTCAAAATGTTAGCAACCACATATAAAATGAATGTAGCCAGCTGACTGCCAAGCCAACTGCCAAGGATTCAGATTCCTTTTGTCCACCAGTTCTTTCTAACTCTAGCCTACCAGCTTAGCTGTTAGAAATCAGCATGTTTTTCTCATGAAATGCATATTTCAATTTCTAAAAATTCACAAGCACCAACAAACTATAGCACCAATAATATTATTCAAACTCTTGGGAGAACATGGCACTTTTCAAGATATACTCTTATGTCACTCGCTATTTGATAATTGACTGGAAATGCCTATGGGTCTTTCTGGTGATGAGAATGTTATTATAAGGAACACTGATAATAATTGGAAAGACTGAATGTGAGAACAGCTTTATTAAAAATAAGACATGGAAGTAACTGATTAGACCAGCTATCCCACAGTCCAGCCAAGAACAGGCTGTTCTTTATGGTATTTGGTCAACTTTTCCTTAAAGAAACCAATAGTATTCTAAAAAGGTTTTTTTTTTCAGATAAAGATGGCAGCAAAGAGTGGCATGTCATCCCATCAGAATGCTGACCTGATCTGTTAATAGAGTATTTTAATGATTTATTTACACAAATTAAACATTTCCCCCCCTCCATTTGATTAAAGAACATCATATTGTGGTATAATCAAAATAGTTCCGAAGGTTTCCAATGTACTTTTAGTTAATGACTAGCAGTGTTAATATAATGGTTAAAGATTACAGATTGTTCATAAATAATGTGTCTGCTTGTTGCATGCAATGGCAATTGGGACGTTGCCTTGTCATTACAATTTGACATGTTAGTGTATAAATTAACATTCACAAATGACACAACTGAAAGAAACCTGTGGTGAAGACATGTGGCTAAATCATTAAGCTACCTTTGGAAACATTTTAAATCATTTGTATTGATTAATTGGCCAGACCTTAGGTGGGGTAAATCAAAATAATGTTAATGACTGCAATACAGCTATGCTTTCTAGTAGACAGAAAGAGGAACTTTTCCTGGAAATGTCAAGTTTTCCCCCATCCCTCAAGGTAGGTCCTCAATTGGAGTATTTCATCCAGTTTTGGACAGTGAGCTTTAAGATGTTATATGACCAAATGCAGTCCGGGGGGGGGAAAAAAACCCAACACAATAAAAAAGAACAAATACTGTCCCTGCAAAATAATTGAAATTAAATATTTATCCTAAAGAAGGGAGGTTTACAGTTAAACGAGTGTGGTTTCAAAGACCATAAGAGTAATGCTTTCTGTGTTTATCATGTGAGAAGAGAAACAATGGGTTTCGTTGCATCAAAAAAGATTGAACATTAAAAAAGGTTTTCTAAAAGTAAGAAAAGTAAAGCATGAGAATAGTTGGCTGAGTGTCTCTAAAGTATATGTCACTGAGGGTTTTAAAAAGGGATTAGGTAAATATGCACTAGAAATTATATAAACATACGGAATCCTGCATTGTATCAAAAGAGCGGGTGAGATGACCTTGCAGTTATCCTTCCAAGATTTTTCCATCTTCCTACTATTACGGTTCTTATTTAGCCATTTATTCTAAAAGCAAGTTTGATTGATTGAACTGAAAGAATATTTTTTTTTCCAATTCATACAGACATAAGTGCAGACAGCAAATTTTGAGGCAATTTCTCATGTGCTCTGGCCTTTGTAAACCATAAAGGAGAAATGCACAGGAAGGGCAAAACATAAATAAACCATGTATCAGAAGCCACACAAATAATTCTCAGAGGAAATATTGCTAAGGTGAAGAATGGTAAGTGCGATGAACCTGAGAAGGCTGTCCCTTGCCGTGTTACATTGTTCTTAGATACTGAGTTTGTTGCGAACTCGAATGTCTGTCCGTCCTGTCACTGGGTGCTGCTGAAAAGAGCCTGGCTCCATCCTCTTTGCGCCCTCCCTTCTGGTATTTGTATACACTGACAAAATACTCCCTGAACTGGGCTAAAGAGTCACAGCTCTTTCAGCCTTTTCTCATAGGAGAGATGCTCCAGTCCCTTAATCATCTTTGTGCCACTTCACTGGATTCTTCAGTATGTCTATGCCTCTTCTACTAATGAGCCCAGAACTGGACTCAGTACTCGGGGTTTGACTTCACCAGCAGGTTAAGACCTGCTGGCAATACTTTGCCTAATGCAGCCCAGGATACCACTAGCCTTCTTTGAAACAAGGGCACCTTGTTGGCTCATGTTCAACCTGTGGTCCACCAAAACCCTCTTTTCTGCAAAGCTCCTTTCCAGACAAGTGCGTCCCCAGCATATATTGGTGCATGTGGTTGTTCACCTCCAGGTGCAGGACTTTGTCCTTCCCCTTATTGAAGTTCATGAGGTTCCTGTCAGCCTGTCAAGGTCCCTCTGTATGTAAGCACGACCCTCTGATGCATCAGCCACTCCTCCCAGTTTTGTATCATCAGCAAACTTGCTAAAGATATACTCTGTCCCGTCATCCAGATTATTAATGAAGACATTGAACAAGCCTGGACCTAGTATTGGCCCCTGGGTTATATGGCTCCAGCTGGACTTTGTGCCACTGATCACCACCTTCTGGGTGCAGTTTTCAATCCACCTTACTGTTTGTACATCTGGCCCATACGTGAACAGCTTGTTTATGAGGGATTTATGGGAGACAGTCCAGGTAGACAATATCCGCTGCTTTCCCTTCATCTACTAGTTAGTCATTTGTTAGTATATGCACTGCAGTTTGCATTGGGTATAGTTTGCTGTTCTGCTGAGTCAGAGGAAATTCCCAAAGTTGCAACAACACTTCATGGACTGAGTATACTCGTTGTCTTCTAAAACCTCCAAAACGCATTCACTCTTTCCTACACATCCAGTTTTGGATTTGTGCAAGAAGGGAATAATCTGTACTCCATTTAGTGGAGAAATGGCAACCACATCCAAGAATCATGAAAAGCTGTTAGCTAGTATAAGATACATCTCATGCTTTTGCAACAGAGTTCTATGGCCTTGTTTCCATTCCTTGTGGCTTCACATACTTTACAATACTGGCTGATCTTTGGCTGACCTACAGCTACCACACTGTGTCACCGACACCACTGAACCAGATGATACTTGATCTACTGATCAAATGCATCTGGCATGTGGGGTCACAGAGTGGAGCCAGAGGCTACGTTATGTCAGTGCTGCTGCGGGCTGTGTAACGTGCTGGGATCCATAGCAAGGCAGCCTCCCTGCCTCTGCCTCCCACTGCCACCCAGTCTGAGCACACAGCTCTCTCTGCTGCCTTTCCAATGCTTTTGCAGACTTTGACTAAATGAAGCTCCTTGAGAAAGTGTATTGTTGAGAAGGCAGGCCTTCCAAGAGTGAGCGTTAATCAGAAAAATTCTGCGCATCATTCAAGGAATATCGATATTCTTATTTGTTTTATGGTAGTACCTAAGAGCTTCCCAGTCATCAGTTAGAACTCTACCATGCAGGACATGACAGTCTTATTCTATGTGAGAAAAAGTGAAAAGAAAAATGGGAAAAGAAAAATGGGAAATAAAATAGAAAATAAAAATTAGAAAAGGAAAAAGGAACAGGGAGAGGGAGAGGGAGAGAGAAAAGAGATGGGAAAGGGAAACAGAAAGGAAAAAAGGAAACAGAAAAGGGAAAGGAGAAGGAAAA
>VYZM01021361.1:0-35324 GCA_013398915.1 Dromas ardeola
GGCATCCAAACAAAACAGCATCTCTCCAGTAACAGATAGACTGGGTGAGTGAATTCCTGTTTGCCATTGCTGGCTGAACACCAGCATCCCTTTGCAGCCCGGCAGAGCCAGCACTGTTCTGGCCGGCTGCACAGGAGGCACCCGCTTCTCCTGCCTCCCCCAGGAAGGGGCTGGCCAAGTCCAGTGCCGAGACCACCGCTGGGACACTCCCGGCAGGACGGAGCACGGTTACCTGTGGCAGGAGACAGCGATGGAAAAGCCACCCCTGAGATCCTAGAACCAACCCTGGAGATCCTGGGATTTAGCTCGGGGGACTAACACTTGTGGGAACAAAAACCCATGGCTATTCCACGGCCTAATCCTGGCCACACCTGGGGGGGTCACCCTCAGCCAAGGAGGGCTGGTACAGGGGACTTGTGAGGAAAACAGGAAGGGCTTTTGTGATTCCCTTAGCTCCCTGCTGGGATGGCAATGGAAGGGGCAGGTGAAGTGCAGCTTGCCTTTCCCACGGGAGTGGTACGACTTAGGTATTTTTAAAAGAGAAGACAACCATTCAGCCTTCTATCAGATGCCTGTTGATCACCTCTTGTTACACTGAATACCCACCTCTTTGCCATCATGGTGAACTGCTTTAAGTGCTCTGCGTGAAGCTCCTTTACCTTGTATTGCCCTTCTTCTGACCTCCTGATCCAAAACATTCCTAGCCCTGGGAAAAAAATATAAAAAATTAATAATAGTAATAATAAACAACCCAGCTGACATGTAAAGACAATCTTTTTGGTCCAGTAGTAGGTGAGTGGTTCTCTACTCTGTTCAACAACATACCTGTGAGAAACTCAGCCAAAAAATTGTGGTTGTGTTGCAAACACAGGTTCTGTACAAATGGGAAAATAAACCAGAATGGGCACACTGAGAAAACACTTACAGAAATAATTGAAAGAGGGATTCAAGCTTCTGTTAGCTGCCATCTTCAGCTTGGCAGAAGAGCTGGGAAGACCAAGCACATTTCTTAGGATGTGTCACAGAGGAAATGAGTTATTTAAATACACATGTGGAGAGATGGGAAAAAAGGAGAAGGCTAATACATAGCAAGGATAAAAACACAGAGCACGCATTCCCTGTCACTGCAGGGCTCACAGTACTTGAGGAGTGATTTACCTGGCTTAGCAAATTCAGAAAGGCACTGTGGTTCAAAAGCTTCAGCCATGCTTTCAAGGGAATAACTGCTAAAACGTCATGGAGCACTGCAACATCATTTCTAAGCACATAGACAAGCAAAATCTTGTGTTTCTGTTGTTCAGAGACAATATGTGCCTTCAGGTGTATCCCTAAGCATCTGCTAATGGTGCTACTCCCACGGCAGGCATGTGCCTACAGAGAAGGCTGGTCCTAACTCGCACCACTGAGATGAACAGCACTCAGCCTATTGGTATGGGCAGTGGCAAGGCCAGAGCTACTCTCACTTTTATTGCTTGCTTTGCCCCAGCAGCTGTGGATACGCCCTGTGTATACATCACGCCCCGCTGCAGCATGGTCTTCTCCCAGAGTACCCACCAACTCCGCAGAGCCTGGAGGAGACCACCACCATAGGGGAACAGTCACTGAAACATGGTGTCTGCCTTACCTGACTGCTGTTTCTCTGTGGGAATCCTGGCTCTGGAACCACTTAAGCTGAGGACAACCCACTACAGACGGGGTGGGACAGTGCCATGGGCTGCGAGGGGAGGAGGTTTGCTCCCCTGGGGACGCCCACCCCAGCCAGGTGCCAGCCCACACAGCCTCTCCTATCTGCACCCATACCAAACCCCTCCTCTTTACCTTGGCAGCTCATTGACTTTCTGCAGAAGGTTTCCCAGAGGTGTTATTAAATCCATGAAGTAAAATGCTCAGGTGTGTAATCTGAGGGATGTTGTGCTAACCTCAGAGGAGTATCCAGAATCCTTAAAATTAGGTGCTGCCACTGCTAGGCTATGCTTCTGCCATTCATCATAACAGATGGAAGATCTGGAGCATTTGTGATCTCTTTGCCAGTGTGGGTGCAAATCTAGGCAAGATCCATTGATGCCAGGGATGTTTCAGTGGCATGAGATAAATGCCAAGAGGATAACAATGTTGATATGTTTCTGGCAGATTCTCACCAAGCACAAAGAAGAGGGTGATTTCCTTTTTTTCCATTTCTCATTTCATTGGTCTAAAGATGTTTTTACAACACAAACTTTAAAAGTGCTTCCAATTGCATCTCTGAGCTCTCTCTCTCTCTCATCCTTCTTTCTCTTTCTTTCTCACTTTCTGGTTTTGTGCCATTTTTCACTGTGGATTTTGAGCACTTTCCAGGGAAAACCAACCTGTAAGCCCACAAATTCCTTGGAGACTTCATACTCTCTGTCTTTTCTAAGATATCTGTTTTTAAAACAATTCTGCCTTGGAGAAAGTGTCTTCTTTTTATAAGAGCTGTGGCTGATATATATGAAAACAATAGCGGTTTTCGGGAATGTTAATCCAGTGATTATGAGAAACTAGATTGAATTTCAAGTCAATATGATTTAAGTGACATCACCAACATTTTCTGCTGTGACCTACACCAGGACCAAAGATCCTGTCACCACTGAGCACAACAAGAGGATTTCTCTGTTACCAAAGACACCTTTGACAGCCTTTAGCTACAGGGTTTCTATATGCCACCCACACTGCTGGCAGCTGGGCAGTGCATGTGCTGCCTTGATCTTCTCCAGTGTCTCCTAATACAGTTTCACCTGCTTTAGGACCTTGATTTAACCTAGGTCTAGGCTGTGGTTTTATAGAAACCCTGTTTGGAGAAAAGTTTAAGAGCTGGTGGTAAAACCCCAGGAAACCACACATAAAAAGCGATGTCTCCAAGACCTCTACAGCTGCAATGACAAATGAAAGGTATACTCCATAAGTAATTTTCCATTTCTGCCCTTCAGTTTTCCTATAACAAGCCTTCTACATACTTGTAATGAATAGGCAGAAAATAGCTTTCTCTACAGAGGACATATTTTGCAAATTACTTCAGTTTCTTCTTGTAGTTTTAGTCACTGCCACACATTTCTCCCTGAGAAACACTCTCCTCCACAGTACATATTTGCATCCTGCATTTCATGTAAGTTGCAAGGTATCCCTTATCATAAATGGGAATGGATCCCTTTGCCTGTGTTCATGTGAGTGTGTATAACACGTACAAGGGATATCTACCTCCTCTGTGTCGGACGACGGTGTCTGCCATCCACAAAATACTGAGTGTGTCAAAAGAGCTGGGAGGTGTGAGCTTTCTGTCAAAGGGCATCAGATCAGCCAGTGCTAGCAGATGGGAAATTCAGCCAGACCAGGTACCTGCAATGGGTCTGTTTCAGTGACAGATGAACCTCGCATAAAAACCCAGAGCTGGCCACTGAAATCAGGGATAGTCCCAGCCAGGAGCAGAGATTTGCATCAAAACTTTCTCTCTAGTTGCATTATGTCAAATCTTATGTTATTTTATCAGCTTTTGCCAGAGAAAAACTTCACAATGATCTTCCATTCAGGCATGGATTTTTATTTCTCTTTTTTTTTGTCCAGAGAGTAACTATGGCAACCCCAGGGAAAAAAAATAAATTATTATTTCATTTATGTTGGGCTTCATCCCATAAAAAAGAAGACAGTTATGCTGCTTCTGTTACAACACTTTACAGCATGGTATTTTTTTAACAGGCCTTTCACATTTATGGTATGGCTTGACTCTGGCTGCCTTTGAATTTCCATTACACAGGCGCTGTGCAGGAGGGCTCCAACACAGCCTTGACATTCCCCACATGGTGAAACCGGATGACAGGGCAGCAGCCGCATGGGAAGAGATGGGAAGCTCTGTTTTTTATAATCTTAAGAAAAATGGACATTGAAGGCCTCAGTAGCCCTTGTTATCTGTCTTTGTAGTTTCAAAATAATTAATTATGGTTCGTATTGCTCACACATTTGGATAAATGCATCTTGATCCTGAACACCTAGAGATGCCCTGAAACCAGGGATCAGTTACCTCCTCAGTAAAGGCTCCTTGGCTTTAATTTGCAGGTTGAGTTTTAGTAGCAACTGAACTATATATTGAAAATAGTTATCAGCATGGACAGGTCTTATCAGGCTGGTCTCCTGGGGAGGAAGACATACTGCTTGGCTGTGGAATTGCCTGTGCCTTGCTTACTGCACAGGGGGAGAAGATGATGTCTTCAGCCAACAACAGTGAAGATACAGATCTAAAGGGACAGCAGAGGGACAAGAGCAAAGCATAGCAACCTTGATTTCCTCAGTGGAGGAGGACAGTGCAAATCTGGGGACATCAAGTGAACTGAACAATTAAGCAAAGAGAAAACAAGCAGTGTACGTGCTGTGCCTGTTCCTTGGCAGACAGGATGGGACTGCAGTAATGAGTATTTCTGAGCATAATGAAGGCTATATTTCACGTGGCATGCATTGAGTATTAGTGCTGTGAACTGAGCTCGCTGGCATTTGGGAGAGGTGAAACTGGAACTGAACTTTTCAGCTATGTGTAAGCTTTTTGAACGGCAGCTCATCCTGCAGAAAGACAATTGAACCACGCTGCCAATGAGAGAGAGGATTTCTATGAACCAAGGAAACTTATCAGCAATGCCAGTTGTTACTGCTGCAAGGCAAAACTGGTTGGGTTTTGAAGAAGGAAATGAGAGTTTGCAGGGTTTAGGCAACCATTGCAAAGCCAGACTCCCCTTGAATTTTGTCCCAAAGGGAGCAGTGTTTGCCCTTCTTACTGAGCCAAAAAGGGTGATGATGCAAGTCCTCCAGCTTTAGTAAGATGTGCACAGCTCACTTTGCTAAAATGCAGCCCGACCATCACTCAACCCAGATTATCACTCATCATTACTTGTCTCAGACTGCTACTCATGATGCTTTGGTAGTTTAAAATAGGCCCGTCAAATCATAACATTCCAAAAGCAGCAGAATCTGAAGTGTTTGGAGTCAAGAGATCCCCAGATCAGGGACTAACTTATTGCTGAAGGTACCTGGCTGATGATTCTCATCTATGGAAAATGAAGGGTCTTAAGACAAGTTGTTCTAGTGCTTTTCACAGCAAAAGAGAGTAGTGAAAAAGAGAGTAGTGCAATCTTTCACAGGTTAAAAAAAGCCACCTGGCTTCAAAGAGTTTTTGACCTGCAGGCTACCATCAGAGAAAACCCAAGAGGAGGAAAACATTCCCATTCATCATGAGCACACCGCAGGAGTCTTGCTGCTATTTTCTGCAGAACTGTCTGGACCCTGGGCACTCAGCATCTTTCAAAGCAGAGTGCTGAAATGAATTGCAGTCCTTTCAAATTGTTCGTCTGGATGCGCTATGCGTACAGATTGTGCGAACTCCTTGTCTTTCTCTCGAGTCCTGAGTAATGGTCTCCTCTTGAATCTAGTCAATAAATCAGAGAAGACACAACTTCCATTGAACCTTGCACACGTGGAACAGCGTGCAGGAGAAAAAGCACTGCATCACGATTCTCCAGAGATCATGCCAAACAGAGACACACTGGAAGAAAGTTAGGGCAATACCAAGCACAAATACAGGCTGGATGGAGAATGGCTTAAGAGCAGCCCTGAGGAGAAGGACTTGGGGGCGTTGACTGGATGAGAAGCTCAACATGAGCCAACAATGTGGGCTCAGAGCCCAGAAAACCAACTGTATCCTGGTTGCATCAAAAGAAGTGTGGCCAGCAGGTCGAGGGAGGTGATTCTCCCCCTCTACTCCGCTCTGGTGAGACCCCACCTGGAGCACTGCATCCAGCTTTGGAGTCCCCAACATAAGAAGGAGAAGGACCTGTTGGAACAGGTCCAGAGGAGGGCCACGAAGATGATCAGAGGGCTGGAGCACCTCTCCTATGAGAACAGGCTGAGAGAGTTGGTGTTGTTCAGCCTGGAGAAGAGAAGGCTCCGAGGAGACCTTATAGCAGCCTTCCAGTACCTAAAGGGGGCCTACAGGAAGGATGGGGAGGGACTGTCTATCAGGGAGTGTAGTGACAGGATGAGGGGTAACAGTTCTAAACTGAAGGAGGGGAGATTTAGATTAGATATTAGGAAGGAATTCTTGACTGTGAGGGTGGTGAGGCACTGGCACAGGTTGCCCAGAGAAGTTGTGGAGGCCCCATCCCTGGAGGTGTTCAAGGCCAGGCTGGGTGGGGCTTTGAGCAAAGTCGTCTAGTGGGAGGTGTCCCTGAACAGGGCAGGGGGTTTGGAATTAGATGATCTTTAAGGTCCCTTCCAACCTAAACCATTCTATGATTCTGTGAAATCTAGGACATGGTAGAAAAGTAATACACTTGTCATGGGAAAATATTCTGGCATTTCAATTTATGGCCTATCTTGCAAACTGACCAGCAAACAGATCTTGTGTATCGGGCTGGGGAACAGATTGCTGTGATTTTCTAATCTAGTTGCAATTCTTATGTTTGAATTTAGAAATAATTTTCTCTTGTGTGTATTGTACAATGGAGTGCGTGTCCAACCCAAAATAATGTAACAGTGAAGTGCTGGAAATAGAAGATTATATAGAAAGAAAATTCCAAATTTGCAGCTGATTAGGACTCTCATTTTTTATAGGGATATGCAGCAAATCAAGTTAAAGACAAAAATAGATCTTCTTTCCCTTTTTTGCATCACTCAACAGAAGAAATGCTGGGTCAGAAGTTCCTGTGCTTCTTGTTCATTCTGCTAGGAAAAAAAAAAAAGCCAAACCAAAAAACCAAATTTAGTAATTCTGAAAGTTTTTACATGAAGATATGGTAAAATCCCGCTGATGATGGGGGTCTGATCCTTGACTGAAGACTTCTTTTGCAGGAGCTTTGCTTTTCAAGGTGGAAGCTCTTCAGTGCCCCTCTCCAGGCTGTTACATCCCCTGCCCCCAACAGCTGCACTACTGTTCTCTTTTCTGCTATTTCAGCCCCTGGAGTTCCCACTAGGACTGGTGAATCAGCAATGCAAAACACAGTGTTTACAGCATTAACAAGGATATTGCTTTCTAAAAATACAGTAGGAAGAATGATACCATAACACTGCCTAGGATCTGACCCCAAACCTAAAGAAAACAGGCTAAGAAACTGCACAGATACCTTGGTTTTCTTTTGGGTGCTAGGCAGAAAAATCTCTGCTTGCATGTAGTTAACAAATTCAGAGGGGTTCATATTCCACTGTGTTGTGGACCAGACTTTAATTCTTAATATTATCTCCCATGAGTGAAAATAAATAAAGGTTTTTAAAACTAATGCAATGAGAGAAGAGATTCACATCAGCTTCTGTCTCGTGTCAGAAGGGATGTAAGTTAAACCTGTACAACAGAGTCCTGACTCACATTCTTGCCTCCACAGAAGTGGGGTTTGTTTGGCCCTAGCATGAAGCAAGCAATGGAGTCACCTAGGAGCAACTTTTAAAGAATATCCACCTGTGAGCAATGACTCTTTTCAAATGGCATTGAACAGGAGTAACAAGGGCAAATATTTCAGCCAACATGGTGTTTTTCTCAAAAGAATTTAGGATAGAGGTGATGTTTTTTCTTCTGCCTGTCTCTTCTCATTAAGCTAAAATTTGCTGAGCAGCTAGTTGAAATCTCAGTGATCTGGATATTTGAAACACACACTCAGTGTTTAAAAATATATTCAAATATGCATTAAAATGAATATTCGTGTATATATAAAAATACAGGTAAACATATATTACTTTTATTTTTTATTGCAGAAGTGACTCCTGTTTTTAACATTTGAATACCTTTCTTCTGTCTAGATGTAGGAGAGAACTGTCAATCCAAATTCAGTATTTATTGAACTCATACTTAAAAAAAAAAATTAAAATGGTGTATATTTTTAATTGAAGTATTAGAAACTCATGGAGTTCCAGTAGGTAGCAGAAGTTTTCTGCTAACTGAAGAAATCCTATTTCGTTTTTTAAAGTTTCTGGAGCCAAAAATGTTTTCCATTCTGTTTCCTGAGATGGCATTACATGGGTAGAGCCGCTGTCGCTCACCTCTCCCAGGTGAAATCCAAACTCAATACCAAATATTATCCACAAGAAAGAACAGGAAAATTGTGATGTGCATTTAGTGATTTAAGTCAGCATGTTTAAATGCGACATTTTTCAATGGGAGGTTTCATTTAACAGGTGCCTTAAAGCCAGCCAGACTCAGTTCTTGTCTATGTGGGAAAACGTCTCAAAGCTGCTTTTCCCCAAACTCTCCTTGTCTTGCATGAAGGGAAAACAGCCTCCTCCGGACACAGCTGGAGTGAAGTCCCTGTGCACAGCGAGGGTCACATCATAACAATCTTCACTCACTCCTGTGCTGGTTGTGTGCACCGAGCAGGTTGGGTAAGATGGAGTTGGAGGTGACAGATCCCTTTCACAGCAGTTTCTGAGACTTCAAACTTTTTTTTCTAATTGAAGAGAAGGGGGGCAGTTTTTTAATATTTCACCATTCAGTCTGATTAAACAATAAAATCAGTTTTCATTTCAGAGCTCTGTAGCTTATGCGCTTGCTGAAAGATTTGGTCAAAGTTGATAAATTTCCATAAAATATTTCTCCTTTGAGAAAAGATGATAAGACTGATGCATACGCCTTTCACATTAGACCCCGCTGCCTCAAAGCCAGCAGCTGGAATGAGCAGTCCCCAGATTGCAGCTGCTTTGGGAGGATGAATAAAAGAAGAGATTGCTCAGACAATGGAGCTCTTAACCAAGACCAATTAACACCTTCACCTGCTGCCAGAAACGGACAAGATAGGGAGCAAATACCCTGTTAAAAGAGTGATTAGCAGAAAGGATGCTCTGGTCTTTCTGCTGCAAGTCCCAAGTAGAATAAGCTTCAGTAGTTCAGGCTAGATTCAGACAAGGAAGTAGACCACTGTGGTGACTCCTCCAAGCCAAGGCAGGGGGAGATCAGAGAAGGTGCTGCAATTAGCCACTGCCAGGCAGCACTGCGGCCTTCCTGATGCTGCCCATCTGTCAGCAGTTTCCCAAGGGAAGGCTCAGAAAAGGCTTCAGACCCTGGTTTTGGATGCATTTCCTTCCCACACAGCATTATTTCAAAGGACCTTGCTTCTGCTTCACAGCCAGATGTCTCAGACTCAGGACCTTGCTGGGGAAGGAGTGAAATGCTGTCCCCTGGACTTGGTTTCCTTACAAAGCAGAAAGTGCCTGCGTGTTGATGCGCTCCAGGGTAAAACTGATGCTTTCAGGCAAATCAGGTATAGAAGGCCTATTTTGCTTAAAAAGGGATTCTATATCCCAGACACCTATGGATGGAAATTATTTTGCCAATCTGTCTTCATACTTCTTAGATCCCTTGAAGTCAATGACATATTTATAGCTGTAAAGTGTGAATTGTTCACAGTATTAATTAAATTGAAAGGAAGTCTTTTTTTTGTTCCCTCTAGGAAGAGTGATTTGCTATTCCTGGTGTATCCAAAGCTTGACCTGAAACACGGTCGGTCCTGAGCACGCCTTTTCCTTTCACTTGTACAGACAGCATCGCTCTCTCAATGTCCAAGTCGGTGTGATATCGGCTGTGGTATCTCAGCCATTTCCGTAACGCACACTTGAAAGCTATAGAAATAGCAGCCAACAAGGAAGAGCAAGAGTGAGCTCCTCCCTTCTCTTTCTCTCTCTCTCTCTCTTTCTCCCTCTTCCCTTTCTCAAGGGAAAAATGGAAGGGCATATATAATGCCAGAAAGGCCTTTTTGGGTTGCATCTGAGACTCTGTCAGAAAACAAGGCTTTGAGGCTCTTGAAGAGACCCTCCCTAACCTGATGTTGTCTTTGGTTCCTTTATCAGCTGCGGGGTGATTGTGTGTTACCACAGCTCCTTCCTCTCCTTTGATCTTCCTCGCTCTGGAGCCCAGCCTTCATTCATGTCTGGGTTAAGTTCACAGCATAAGTCCATCACTTTCCATCTTTATGGCTTTTCTAGGGTTCAGAATTTGGTCTAAGTCAGGACAGGTGAGAAGAGACTCTTTCTGAACATCAGGACAATGCCCCAACAGATTGTGAGATCCTCCGCAAAGCATGGGTTCCC
The DNA here is from genome assembly GCA_013398915.1 of Dromas ardeola. Taxonomy (NCBI): domain Eukaryota; kingdom Metazoa; phylum Chordata; class Aves; order Charadriiformes; family Dromadidae; genus Dromas; species Dromas ardeola. The sequence continues at coordinate 10,063 of VYZM01021361.1, forward strand.
TTTTGCATTATTTGACCTGTACGTGTGTACCACCTTGGAGCTTATGCCCTTCCCAGCTTTTCCCATCAAGTCCTGCCTGTAAACAGCTAAGAACAGAAGCTCATGGTGCAGAGATGTGGGAAAAGTTAACTAATTTTGAACTACAGTTTGAAAAAGTTCTGAAAGGAAGTCTGTAATGGAAAAGATAGGTCTGTTCAACCGTATACAGCGTAAAAGTCAATTTTTTTTTTTTTTCATTCATAGTGGTACAGTTGAATAGAATGGCTTCCTACTAACATTGCACTGAAAAGTAATATTTTTCACAGCTTCTGCTGGAACAGAGGGGAGTCTCCCCACTGACCTGCCAGGTCCCAAAACCCCTACTGAAGTTTGGATGGGATCCAAAGTCTGCCTGTAGGATTCACCCTCCTCGGGACAATGGCAGAGCATAATTGCTTTGGGTGACATTCACTCTGGCACCTTCCCTGTCACTGTTGGAAATCAGTGTCACTACTGCCCTTGCAAATAATAGCATTTCATACATTTAAAACCTGGCATTGCTATTTCACTACCTTAAATCTTGGCCCATCTTTTCTGCAGATTGTTTTTACAGCTATGTAAAAGAAATATATTTTTTGTTTCATTTCCCATCCGTATGGTTGTGCATAAAAAGGGAACCAGAGAAACGATTTACTGTCTTGAGATGCTTTACTTGTAGCCATAAAATTCAAACCAATTTTTGCAGCCACCCACAAGTCTGCATGACAAATTCCACAATACAGAATCAGTTACACCCCTTTGGGCTTTTGCCTTCTCCTTACAAGGCTTCAGGTAGGTTAGAGCTGAAGACAGGAGATTTTCCTCTTACTTCCTAGGCTAATTACAGCTGTTTCAAAGCAAGCAATAAGTGCCTCTGAATTTCCTGGTCCTTCTGACACATTTACTACTTTTGCAATTGATCTTGGGTACACAGTGACAATGATGGGAGTTAGAAAGGAGATTTTCAAGTGCGTTCAGCAAAGACCTAGATGTGCATTCCTGGAAGCCAGTGGTAAAATGAGAACTTTGCCATGTGCTGTAATGTCAGTGCTGAATGCTTCCAAAAATCTCACTTGAAAACCCTCACATCAAATTCTGTCCTCACTTATCTCCAGTGGCTGTAGTCAGAGCAAGTGCTGGGCCCTGGAGCAGCGCAAGAGCTTGAAAAGCCATTCTTTGTGTTGTTGTCTTAGCCCTCCAGTGCATTATATGTTTATCATCCTGTTACAACACTGCTACCCAGCACGGTGTAGAACATTTAGTCAAGGAACGAAAAAGGCCATGAAAATGAGCCAATGAAAATATAGGAGGCACTACCCAAAGAGCTGCTATTGCTCAGAAAGTGTGTGAGACATTAAGCTCTAGATACTTGGTGCCTGTACTTAAATGTCTCTCATTCCCATATGGAAACTACTTGAACATAATTTCTAAGTCTCTGACTCACCAACAGAGAAAAACAGCCATACATTAAACTGGAGTGCTAGGCAATGGTTCTACAAGTTTCAGGTGCAGTGAGATGGTGCAGAGGGAACAAAAGGTAGTTCTCAAATGGAAATTAGAGATGTAGGAGGGTGTTGTTTACATTTCCACATTAATTTTGCAAGGCTGTATTTCTGTGTGGCTTTGGGGCAGCTCTTGCTGCAGGGATAGTCAGGGAGTGTTTTGCAGAAGGCTCTTCTGCACCAGTGCAACTGTGACTGCACTTCTGCTTTTTCCCGGAGATCCTTGGTCATTGGTTTGAACGGGTGTATGTTAACATTAATGACATTACTGAAGTTCAGCCAGGCCAAGTGCAAGGGCCTGCACCTGGGTTATGGCAATCCCAGGCACAAATACAGGGTAGGTGGAGAATGCCTTGAGAGCAGCCCTGAGGAGAAGGACTTGGGGGTGCTGCTGGTGGATGAGAAGCTCAACATGAGCCGGCAATGCGTGTGGTTTCAAACTGAAAGAGAGTAGAGATTTAGACTAGATATTAGGAAGAAATTCTTTACTGTAAGCGTGGTGAGGCAGTGGAAAAGATTGCCCAGAGACGTTGTGGATGCCTCATCCCTGGAGGTGTTCAAGGCCAGGCTGGATGGGGCTTTGAGCAGCCTGGTCTAGTGGGAGGTGTCCCTGCCCAGGGCAGGGGACTTGGAACCAGGTGATCTTTAAGGTCCCTTCCAACCCAAACACTTCTATGATTCTATGATTCTATGACTCAGAATGGCTTTTCTTGCAGGCAGCCATCTTTATTTGCACGTAAACAAGGGTATTCATGTACAAACAGGAGTATTCTTCAGTCACTTTTCCAAATTAATTTATTGAATATTTCAGTGAGCAGAAGCAATGGCATCCCCTCACCAAGAGGACAGTCACGGACCACACATGGCAAACAGTGAGTGGAAACATCTCATTCATGTCAACAGGAACTGCAGTGGGTCAGAATGGTCAAAGGCTGCAAACCAATCAGAGGCTTCAATTTATTTACAAGCTGCACATGGAGCTATGCTTAATGAATAAATTAATACAAATGCTGCTCACAAGAAAATTCACAAACAGAAAAACTTGGATTACTCATGTAATATGTCCATAATGGATAACTCAGCTCTCAGCCATTGCAAAACTTCTACATGGTCTTCCTATGCTAGCTTTTATGCAGCAAGTCTGAAATGCAGACCGTATGTTACAATACTGTCAGAATACCACAGGCTTACATTATATATAGATCCAGAAACAGGTAGGAAAATGATACGCATTAGTACAAATTGCCCTTGAATTTAATACAACTCCATGGGAAAACCAAATGTGCTCTTTTCTCTGGTTGAACTATTTTTCAGTAAACCTTTAATAATTTCTAATGCACACAGTGCATTGAGTAGCTGCAATAAAATGAACTCTGCAGTTCCGCTTCATTGCATTTCCTGAGAGTTACATGGCAGTCCAATTCCAATAATGATTTTCTAGCTTTAACCTACTTGGATCCTAATGCACCCATGTAAATTCTAATTCTGAAGTGGTGTCATGTCTCAGAATAATATTTCAGATCACTGCGAACGTGGCTGTGCCGTGTGATTGACACTGCAAACACTAAACCTTCAGTGTTTTGAGTCTTTATGAGAAACCCTGTTTGTACATTCATCACTCTCCTCGTGACGATCTTGGGCTAGGTATTTGTTTTTCCCCGAGGAAGGCTGAGGATCTCGTCCCTTTGGCTCATCGCTATGACACGAGCTGAGCTGAGCTGAGCTGAATTGAAGAAAACAACACACAGCACAAGACCAGGATGGTTTGGAAGCATGGTCTAGGAAAGATGGACAGTGATGGTAGAAAGGTCTGGACTGCTTTTCTTCACCTCTGTGACAAAAGGAAATTACTGTGTTTCTGCTCCCTCAAGAGAAAGCACTCTCTTCTGTTACCTTATCTCTTTGCCATGCTCTGCAGGGGTCCTTCAGCAAAATTTTTGATGTTTGCCTTGCATCAGCAGAGACAAACAAGAAACAGCAGTTAGTGTCCAATACCATAAGAAGCCCCACCAAATTGCCTCCTCTTAGCAACAAAGTAATAACCAGGAATGGATTGAAAGTTTGACACACGTAGTAAAGAACTGAACAACTATACGAGTTCTCAACTGACATTATAACTTTTTTACAGCATCCTGTGGTAGCATGAGTGTGTAGAGCAAGCCTTGCCACCGTTCACACTAGAGCAGGCTGGTGAAAACACATGCTGTGTTGGCAAAAGTTAGTAGGATGTAGGTGACTGGCGGACTATGGTGCTGTTCTTGTGCTTTCTACTATTGAAGACAAGCTGGCAGGTATACTATGGCTTGATCCCATATGTACTCACCAAAAGTCCTGTATTTAATCTGCATTCCTGTCCTGCAACCTCCAAAAAATTTTCCTCTTTTTACCCGCTAATGACTTACAGAATGACTCATAGTTTCTTTACACGTGGTGCTAAAGCCACTTCTATCCTTAATGCCTTGTTTATATGAGGGGAGAGTCTCCAATGACGTTCCTGAATACATGCACTTGTGCATATTTAATTTGGTGCGTGGACTTTCTTGTCATGCAATAGCTAATAAACCTAAAGTATACAAATGGCAGTCCTGAGACCTGATACAATAAAAGCCTGCCTTGAAACAAGCATACAAAAATCCTCTGGGAATTGTTCACACACATGCATAGACCACAGAAGTTTCCCCACGGAAATGACATGAAAAATGTGTCCCTGGAGCAAGATCCCAAGAAGAAGCAGGACAAGACTTGCAGTCACATGCACATCTAAGGTGTGCCCCTGAAAACTGGGGGCAAGAAAACTGGGACAAAGGCTAGAAATTCACCTTTCTGGAGACGAAAGCCATTTTTCTTGTTTTATCACCTACATAGTCTTTATTGAAATCAAAGGGTAGAAAGAAGTTCTTGTTATCCCAAGAACTGTGAGTTAAATTTAGTTTTCTGTTGCATATTTCTTATATGGGTTGGGATAAATTACTGTGCCTCAGGGTTTCATGGCCATGCAAGAGAGAAAATAGCCCTACGGGATAATTATGAGGATACATACATTAAAGATGTAGGTACCTAGATAACCTGGCAGTTTGCAATTCTTGAGCTATAGGTTGCATGCCATGTTTGAGGGAACGATTATAATGCTGTTATAATAACATAAATGCTACTTTTATCCAACACCCTGTCTATAGGAATGAGGACTGAGTGTTTTACTGATTAACTCTGTGAATTTAGAGACTGCAGCAGTGGAAAAATCTCTGTCTTTACCCAGAACGTGCCATAACGTACATTGAACTTTGAAGGACGAAGTTCTTTTGTCATTCTCTGTTTAGTATAAAATTTTTCTCCCACACAATGCCATTTATAAGGCAATCTAATAGCATCCATTATGACATGTATAAATTAAAAATCAGCTCCATTGCTACAAGATATTCACTCAAATACTCTTTTATGGAATGTCACTACCTTAGTGAAACTACTAGTTAAAAGGCCAACCAATAAACAAAACTGATTTGAAGTCATCATACAACCACCGCTGAACAATGCTAGCAGGATTTTTTTTCTCCCATTCTGCTGTTTTTTTCTGCCACTTGTTTTATGACTCTTTGCTATAGTGGGATGCTGATAGCAGCTTCTCAGATCTCTCCACCTGGCATGAACAGAAAGCTATGGTTTTATTTCTATTATTCAAGGTCCTGTTTGGGCCACTCCTTTGCCAAAAATATCTGGTTACAACACTGGCAGCTCCAAATATGTGCTTATTCATGGGTATCTACATGAGATTGCTTACTGCCATTCCAAGAACATCTCCTTGGTTATAGAAAGGGCTCAAGCTGTGCGCAAGTTCAATACACTGGTGAATACATTCAGGTAGTTCCAGTATTGTCACGTAGGAAATACCTATCAATCACCGTGCTGAGGAAAGTGAGGAATGCAGAAGACCTTATGCTTAGACTGCTCAGAAAACATCTGGCCTAACCACCTTTGTTAAGAGATAAAGGAAAAATGGAGGTGGAGGTGTCAGAGAAGCTTCTGGATCTTCATTTCTTTTCTTCCAGTCTCCAGGAAATGTCTCTAGGCAAAGCGCATTTATTTAAGCTCTCTGACAAGTGGAACAGTTGAAATCTTGGGAGGCGGTCATGGTTGAAGAAATTACGTGGCCTTTGGCCTGAGGGAACAGACTTGATGATTGTAAGGTTCCCTTGCAGTTTTAAAATCAATGAAGCTGCCCACGTTAGCAATACTTTACAGAACCATGCTACATGGCCAATAGCAGAGCCTGCACCAGATCTCCTTAGGAAATAATGTAAAAATTAAGCTGGTGGATATAATCTGTTATAGTCACTGGTGAATTCTGAAATACCACACTGTATGCATTCAATTACTGCATGTGCACACTGGTTCCTGCACAGGCAAGGAAACAAGACAATGAAAACCCATCAACACCTACCAACTAGAAGCTAGAACTACATGAATCTGCAAAAAAACCATCAGATTTTAATAGGGAGTATAACTAATGGCAAAAGTACAGCTTAGCTAGAGATGAATTCAGGAAGATGTATCTGTTAGCACAGCTGTATGAGGAGAGTTCAAGTGGTGAGCCTGAGATTTTTAAATGCAGGCTGTAGCTGAAGTAGCAGTGATGGCCTTGATGTAGGAGTTGAGATTATACGGACAATGCTGTACAGAGGCAAATTGAGAAGATAAACATGGGGTTTTTTTCAGGCCTGGGAGATTCTCTGTTAGTTGAAGTGTCTGAGACCCAAATGTCCCCTAGCTCACGCAGGGTTACCAAGCCTGATGTAGACTCTGCTAAATGGATGTATGACAGTGTCGCAGAGGTGTATGGATCAACATCAAAGACCTTTCTGGTATAAAAGTCTGTTTAATCTCCCTGTCTAACCCCAACTAATGAATAACTCTGACCTTATGTTTTCAAACACTTGAGCAGGCCTCTCCAACTGTGGGTTTACTGCTCTAAATGCTCCACAATTTTTGGACAAAAATACAACAGGGAGCTGTAGGAAGAGTGAATGACAAAAGATAAAAAAAAAAAAAAAGAAAAAACCTGTGCAGCAATATACAAAAAGATTATTTTTTTCTTCCATTGCTTAGTATTACAGTGTTGAAATTGAGAGAAATTTGTCCTTAGGAAGACACATCCAGAGCAGGTGATGTAGTCACCCCTGACTAGATATGAGACTTCATGTGGCTACTATCCTAACCGCAGTGCTTAAACCACACACCTGCATATAGGGAATATGAACTCTTCACACTGCAGAGACTTTATTAGCAGTGTAATGCAGGTTAAGGTGTGGTCAGGAAAAAGAACCAGCTAAATGTGGCAATTACAGAAGTCACAGGGTCTCATCTGATCTTGACAAGTTTGGGCAGTTGGCTGGTGAATGGGAAGGGAGAAATCATATTTCCTCTGTTCACACACTGGCCATTCTCTGTTGAAAAGTTGTGTCCAGTCCTTGCAGACACAGTTCAAGTAGGATGTCAGAAAATGGGCTACAGATCAGAAAAGAGCTGCAAGACCAGAGATTTGGAAAACACATCAGTGAAAAAAACTACTTTACGCAAAAGAGAAGATAGGTAGATCACCAAATGCAACAACTTGCACAGAGAACAGAAATTTCTGTCACTCAGAAGTATGACCCAACTGCTAGGAAATGAAGGTAAGCATATTCAGAGCAGAAATAAGGCACACATTTTTGAGCAAGGTTAATGAGTGACTGCAGCAGCTTATCACCATCTCTTATCAGTTCTGGAACCAATAAAAGAGAAGTCAAAATAAGATAAATTTCATATAGATTTGGTGACAGATAGTGTATTGAATTGGCCTGGGAAAAAGAAATTACTGCAAGATTATTAGCACAGTTTAGGCACTAATACAGAAAAATATAACATAGAAGCAAATCCAGTATATTTTTGCTGTAGACCGATATTCTTGCGGTCGGAAGCTAATAATGGAGATGAAGGAGGAAGCAATTTTGCTACAATTTAAAGGTCTCCCTAGAGCACAGAAGAGTGGGGCACTGCAAAGCAAATCAGTGGTAGGAGACATTTAGACTTAATGAGCAGCACAGGCAGTGGCATTCCAGCTGCAAGGCTGCACCCAGCTAGCTGCCGAGCTATGCCTACATCTAAATGTTAATGGCCCAATTCCCTGTAGCACAGCTTGCAGAAAAAGCACTGAAACAGAAGGGAGGCCAAGTGTTTTGTAATTTTCCTCCAGTCTTTTACTAACTTGGTGGATGGATATAAGCAAAATAACAGTCGTGGCATTTGTCTTTGCCCAGTTCATATCATGGTTGCTGGCCTTAGCAGAACTTGAACTCATTCAAGTTTACTTTGATTTTTTTGCACAGGGTCTCAAGAAACAGCCTCAGAATTACCATTTACTGCTGTGAGTCATATAGGACAGGCTTATAAGGTAGCTATGATTCAGCATCTGGCAAAATATTAAATAAAAATGTAGCACAGAATGGTTTAGACCTGTGAGGAAGAGACCTCCTTTCAGGTACATCTGTTCTGGGTGTCTGATAACTAGTGTGGGACACAAGAGCTCAGTGAAAGGTGAAATTAAAGGTATGTTTCCAGAATGAGATAACCCTGTGACTTGGAGGTCTTGTCATTCCAGTGAGAGCATCAAAGTCCATCTGTGGCCTGGTGGGGATCAACAGGGAGTTGCAGAGAGGCAATTAGCTGTAGCAAATATCCTGGTGTAAAAAAATTGATGGTCAGGGCTGGTGGACAAGCAGCTCATTTTGGCAAAGCCAGAAAATGGAAATGTGCAAGCCTGCAATTGTATGGCCTTTTTTAATGGAATGGTGACACAGAAGAAGCAGTATTTAGAAAGCTTGTGTGGTAGGTAAAAAGGGCATCACTGCACCATTAGCAAGGGACTGTATCTGGTACCTGGTCATTTTTTTTCAAAAATGAGTGTACAGAAATGGTCCCTCATGCTTAATGTCAGTAATTATTTCTGCATCAACTATATTGGTCCTGTAGAAGTGACTTTATTCTAATTCCAACTGTTCTGGTAAGCAATGCTTGCTGCTTTGTTTTTGGCAGACTGAAAATCAAAGCTGTTTCTCAAGAAAACACATTGCAACAAAAGTCCCTTTTGGAAACTCTTCTAAATTTTTCTACCAGACATTCTGGACAAAAAGGTCTGCTTAATTTAATTTTAAATTACATTTGTGTTCCATTTAGCTTTTAAAAAAAATGCAAAATCCGTTTTCCTCATTTTTAGTTATGATTTTTCAAAACTAAGGCCATTTCTACTTCTCTATCATTTTGCACCTTGAAAAAACAAAAGAAGAGAACACAAGAACATCAATTTCCTCCAAAAGCCTCTTCTTATTCTTCTGGTCCCATTTTTCTGTGGGAAAGAGTAAATAGAGGCAAGAAAATGGAAGAAAACAAAGTAAAAAGAAAACAAAAAGAAGAAACTTTTTCAGACATGTAAAAAAATTAATTAAAGCACTCATTTTGAAGCATGAAAAATCTTTCCTTTATTTTTAAGATGAACTATTAAAAAAAAAGACAAAATAAATGTTTTCATGCTTTCCTAAAATAAAATCACAATTGGAAAGCATCTGGGGTGTTTTTGAAAAGTATTCTGGTAAAAAGTGTATATCAGTCCTGCTCTCTGGCAGTGGCAGCAGCATTAATAATTCTGAAGGCCAAATGCTAATCCTAATTATACTTCTGCAAACCTGTTATCTCCATATCTTGCCATGCAGACATATATAAGTACCCAGTGCCTTCAGTCAGTTTTCACAGATATCTTTAACAGCCATTTACTTTTCTTGCTGGGGACCACAACTCATTTTTTTGTAGCACTGTTGGTCCCATTGGATTAAGAGAACTTGTTTTTGAGCAGTATAAATTCCACCATTCCCACTGATAGATATGCTGAGTAAGAATGTTATTTAGGCATTTTATTGAGAGTAACATCTGTGATGTGTGCAGTATTTTCTTCACTTTCCTTCATTTTTTTCCTTCTCTGCCTCCTTTGGTCCTGCTATTGGAGAGGGAGAACCTGCTATGACTGCCTATGAGAAACAGAAACCTCCATTTAATCTTCTGTGTGGGAGCGAGTACAATGGGAATTGCTCTAATCTGTCTCTCTGTAGCTGCCTGAGCTCATTCACATGGTATGGTCTGGTTTTGATAAAAATGACAGTTTAGAAAATATTTGGTAATATTTTTGGTAAAATGTCCAGAGACATATTTTATGCAAAAAATAATTCCTTTTTTCTGTGTCAACAGTTTCAGTGAAAATAAATCTCTGTTAAAAAGCTGTTTTGGTGAAAACCTTTATTCTCTTGGAAGCGTTTCATCATCACTCCGCACTTTCCCGTGCTTGCTGAGAACAAACGAGAAGGATGCTTTGGTTTGCCCCTCCTGATAGTGCAGTGGAGAATATTTGTCCCACGCTTGCCTCCCTGAAGTCAATAGGACTACTGATGTCAATAGGACCGTGCTCTAAGCAATCTGCATCACAAGGTGATGTTGGGGAAGAAATGGTGTGGTGCCATTAGTCTTGCACATCAACACCTACAGGAGCAAAGTCCCTTGGTGGCCAGCAGAGGACTTTGGGCACCACCAGCCCAAAGGCAGAGGACAGTCCCAGCAGCTCCTGCACCAGCTGTGGTTCAGTTCCTCCAAAAGAAAAGCCTACCTCTGCTGTGGCATTGGCAGAAAAAACTTTGGAGGGGCCAAAGATTACGTGGTGGCTTAAAACCTCACAGCTGAGCAAGCCTTTCAACAGGGAAATGGCTTTTGTTGGTAACCAGAGCTATGTTTTTCGGCAGTCTGGTGGTTCCTGCTTGTCAGTATTGCTTTTTATTGCTCCTTGGATCACTGCTCTGTGCCCACAGGTGGAAAAGGTGGTGAAAGGGTAGGGTCTCACCTCCAGAGGAGAGCTGGGCATGGAGCTGCAGGGCCTCAAATGGTGGTAAAACGTCCACTTCTCCCTCTGCAGCCAACTCAACTGGAAGAGGTTAGGTTGGTCCACAGCCCGGCCCAGGATCAGACCCTGGTAAAGGTCCAGGTGCCATGTTGAGGACAAATCCATGCTGCTGCTAGGGTGGGTTTGTTTTCTCATTGCAGTCTCTCTGTACAGACGCAGGGTCCATGAAAAATGGAAATAGAGAAGAAACTGTAAAATTGACCCCTCCACCAGGTGTCACATGGGGGCTCCTCAGAGCTCCGGCTGATCCCTGCAGATCCTCACAGTGCCCAGTGAGCACCACTGACAACCACCTAACAAAGCTGGCAAGAACTTAAAGTTAAAATGCAGCTGTGCTCAGGCAGCGTTTTCCTATTAAGGAAAGAAGGCTTCCTTGGCCACATGAAGGCCAGAGATATGTTTGTCTTAGGTGTGTAGGGAAGATCACATTTTTAACTCACAGGTTTATCAGAGTACAGGTTGATTTCTAATTAATTTTTATAGAAAGTTTTCAGAATTTAGAATATTTTCCTAGTGCTTTCCTTACTGAAATTTTGTTTTTATTATCATATTCTACTTTTAAAGTATGAATTTGCTACTGAGTAAATAAACAATATTGATACATATCAAACTGTGAGATTCCCCAGAACATACTCTTTTACAAAGTTGGAATTGTTTGACATTTATTTTTATTCTCACCAAGTAGCATGTGGCCTGCGGCATTGTGTATCACACTGTGTCCATATCTGCTGCAGAACAGAGAACAAATCATTTTCACTTTGCTCAAAGAAGATGGGAAATTTTTGAAGCAAGTCCAATTCTGATCCCCCTTCCTCTCTTTTCCTTCCGAAAATGCACGAATGAGTACCTAAATATACGTCAAATAATAAGCAATCTGCATTGGCACAGAGCTGAAGGACAGAACCAAACCCTCTCACAGCTTCCTGAACACACAGTGAATAAAAACAGTCCCATGGTTCAGGTGCTGGTACCAAGCTACACTGCTATTCCCTAAAACTGAAATGGAACAAACCGCCTTGCTTGTCCTCCAGTAGGATGGCACAGATGCTTTCAGATCCCTGTCCAAGGCAGAAGATGCATCCTCCCCATCACTCGAATAGACGGCATCTGCCTCTCTCCCTCAGAGATAGATACAGTGAATTGCGCAGATTAGGCTTTCCCAGGTTGCTTTACTACACACAGTTCTTCCTCATGAAATGTAAGTAGGATCGGTATTTAGATCTTATGAAGCTGTAGAGTAAGATACAAAATCGCTGCTTGAGGTCTATAGTCTGTTGCATTATTTACTCTAAAATAATGTACTGAGATACTATAATACTGGGCACCTTGTAAGAGCCCCACCTGACAGGTTTTTTTTCTCTAAATATAGGCATAAGACATTACATGATACCCACTGCCCTGTTTTCATTGCTTAGGGTCTACCTTCTCTCTACCTCAATATTTCTGTATGCCTTTTTAATGAAGTGCTGACATACTAAATACCTTTTTTTCATTAATACAGTGTTATTGTTGATTTCTTTCGACATTCACAGAGTGCATCACCAGGACAGTTTTCCCCAGTCTGCTTTAGGTTCCTTCCCTTAAAAACTACTTCAGGAGATTGGTGATTCACTAATCCTACAGTCTTCTGGGCATCTCTTTTCACCGTAGGGTGCCATCCCAGTGACTTCAAGGAGTCTATTCACAGAACAATGTGCACAGTTACTTCACCAGTGCCCCAAAACCCTGCCTGGAGATAGAGTCAGTTGGCAAATGCGCATTGTTTTAGTGGGAGATATTTTTGAAAGTTTTGGATTGAACAATTTTAAATTTGTTTAGGAAGCTTTTGCATCATACTATTAGTTAAAAAGAAGAGGCAGGGAGAATAAAGCCTGCACTGTTTGTAAGAGTTACTAACAAAATCGCCTCTGAATATAAAGTGCTTCTTAAGACTTACCCTCACTGATTTCTGGGGCAGAGACACCAAATTTCAGAAATTATAGCAAATTGCACAGCCAAAGTCCGTCTTTACTCAATAAAACTCTTAGGCACATGCTCACTTTTAAAGCCAAGCCTGTGCATACATGCTTTGCTGATCACAGCCAGCAATTTTGAATTTAGTTCGGTTTTTGAGATCAGATTTTATATTCTGATATCATGCAAAGGGAGAGCATTAGGAGCACAGGAGCAATGGCAGGTGGAAGAGCTCATACGCATTTTAACACAGGGACACACACGTAATGTGTATTGCACGTGCCGTAAGCACATAACATGCTTAATATAAGTATTGTTGAGAAAGGTCTTCAGCTGATGGTCATGCCAGACGCAAACATACTGCAGATGGAAAAGTGGAAAGAGGCACTGTGTGTCTGTGTGACTTGTGCCATGGTACAGGACACGGAGCGGGGGCTGCCCTGCGTGGTACCAATGGCAGAGGCAGAGAAGTGTTGGGCAAAATTGCACCTGGCAATTATAATCTGGGCACACCACAGAATTTCACCAGAGGTACTGTGTGTGAGTGGCTAATCACACATACAACTTTCTTTGTATTACTGAAGTTGCCAGCACTGTCAGTGTTTTCCTTCATACAAGGTTCAGGGTGGACCTGGAGCGACTTTGAGTGTATTTCTGCCCAGCTCAATGCAGAGCTGGGTTGATACTGGTGGTCTTTAGAGATGCTCAACATAATTGATAGTTTTCTGGAACTGATGAAGCTGCAACAGAGCCAGAAGAGTCTGGGAAGTCCTGTGCAATGTGGCACAGGACCAGCTTTTGCAATCCTCAACCCATCACAGGCACATTATTTCTCCAAATTACATTAAAGTCTGATGTCATTGTCATATTCAGCACTGTGAAAATTAATTTCAATCTAAAATATTTTGGTTCTGTGGTAACTGCTAGAAACTGTTCTGAATATATCTTCTTGAGCGCCCGGTAATGTCAGTGGAAAGACTCACAATGACTTCGCCTTTGCCTGTAAATCTTTGGTTCCATCTTAGAGTGCAGCCTTCTAAAATGGATAGGAAAGGCCAGATTTTTCACTCCAAGTTTTTGCTTTTAGTCTTTTCCTCTGTCCTTGTGTCTCTATCTTTTCTGTCATGAGGTGGATGCAGGTTTATATGCAGAATAGGTGGGTGCCTGCATACTGGAGGCTTTAAGAGCAGGTTAGACATGAGCACTCAGGTCAGGAATGCTTTCAGTTATTTTTGCTGACTCAGCAGCGGAATAGACCTGCTAAGCTTCAAGGTCATTTTGTGAGCACCTGTCCTGATTTCAGCTGAGATAGAGTTAATTTTCTTTCTAGTGGTTGCTGTGTTTTCAGATTTGGTATGAAAGGAATGTCAATAATTCATATTGTTTAATTGTTGCTAAATGATGTTTATACTAGCAAGGACTTTTTACAGCTTCCTGTAGAAGAACATAGACAGAACGGTGGAATGGACAATGGAATGTTCTGTACCATAGATGCCATACTTGGTATATAAATGGTCGTTGGCCAGGGTCGGCGGGATCCACTATCTCTGCTCAGGTTGGGCTGGGCAACCAATTCACTGGTCAGTGAGAGTGACTTTTGTCTTGTATATTGTTTTACCCTTTTCCTTTTCCTTTTCCTTTTCCTTTTCCTTTTCCTTTTCCTTTTCCTTTTCCATTATTATTCTATTAAACTGTCTTTAATCTCAGCCCACAAGTTTTCTTTTTTCCTTTCCCTTGATTTTCTCCCTGTTATCCCTGCCCCTCTGGTGGAGGGAACTGGGAGTGACCAAGAGGCTGTGTGATCCTAGTTGCTGGCTGGGGTTAAACTATGACAGCTCCCCAAGGCATAAATGCTGTGCTTTTGTGTTGCACCGCTCCATCTGAATTTATATTTATTTCTCCTGAGCGCAGCAGCTTGTGCAATCATCCACAGCCCTTCTTCGGGATGGGCTGCATGTTTAGTCTCTAGACCATTGCCAGAGAAAACATCATTAAGTGAAACAGGCATTTGACACACTCTTCTGTCTTGCAGAGAGAAAATCATTCCCTTGGCCTCACTGATCTTTGGTCTCTGCAGTCATCCACTGCACACAGCCTTCTGTCTGCTGACAGGTGACTGCAAACGCAGGGAGGTTTTAAATCTCTAAGTCCCCAGAAAATTACATAGGAAGAAGGTTGCGCTTGTGCTTTACAGTCCTTCTCAAATGCTAAAACAGGTGTTTGCTTCCTGAACCCCTACCACAGCTGGAAACATGAGCTCTCATGTATTCTCATTATATGTGGCTGGATAAGGACCCTGCAGTGACAGCTGTAATTGTCGACATGGCCAAGGGTGCAGGGTGTCTGGTTTGGGATGTTTAATACATTTTATACCTAGGGAAGCTGAGGCACAGAGAGGTGACGTGGCTCATGGAAGGATACCAGGCAGGCTGCTGATGGGGCACCAGAGAATTCATGAATCTGTGTGCCTGTGGGGACCACTCCAAAAACATCCTTTCCTCTGATCTCTTCCCTTAGACACGTGCGTTGCCAACTCCAGCCCCACGACCTCCAGACAGCCCCAAATTACACAGGTCCTTTCTCTTTCAAATGGAGTCCACTGAGGGTCTCCCTCTTGCCCTGAATAAGGGACATGGGACAGTTTGTGGACATCTGGCGTCAACTTCCAGACCAATGCTCCTTGGAGTGATGCTCAAACTTTTGTTTCCCTTTTCCCAGCAGAGCAGGGTCAGACATTGCCTTCCCTCAGTCCCACACCCAGCAGAAAAAATCTTTCCTACATGCTTCATCTTGAGCTGCCCTTGTCTGAATTTCTGGAAACCACAGGCCTGCTTCCTATTAAATCAGTAAGGGGCAAAGGGCAGACACCCTGCTGACATCCACTTCTTTCCCTGCTACCCCCCAGGTGATGAGAATCAGGGGCTGGTAAGGCAAACGGGCACCCAGCTCTTCAAAGAAAACTCACAGCCCAGGCATGTTTGCTCTTTGCTTCATGCAATATCCATCCCTGCACATATTCAACATCTGGGTGCTACTGACCCATCTCCTCACCTGGTCTGATCTGCACTGTGCCCTCTCCTCACCCTGCCCCTGCCCCTCCTCTTCCCACATCCTGTTCCAGTAGCAGGACAGCAGGCGCTTTTGGTAAGGGTGAGACCAACTGAGCAATAAGGGACATTGTTCAGAGCCTGCACTCACAGCGATTTTCTTGCCAGTGCCGTGCCATGGCTCCTTTCAGAGGCAGAGGTGGCGGCTGCAGGCTGTGGGGGCGAAAGGGAGCAAATGGACATGGGCACCAGAGAGGCAGGGAGCAGGGTGACAGCAGAGCAGGGGTAGGCAGCCTTCCATCCTCTCACTGTGTTTCCTTGGGCTGCCAGCCCCTTCATGCCTGCAAAAGCCTGAGATGACAGCTCAGCCTGGACCGCAGGTCGCCTCTCAGCTCGCCTGCGCAGCCGCTCTGCAAGCAACAACTTGTTGGCTTTGAAGAGACCAGCCGGGTGCCCCCTTCCTTGGTGAAGCTGCAGGACTGTGCCCAAACATTCAGATTACAATATAATGTTTTCCTTAGTGTTCAGCTGGAAAATAATTCAATTGGATCCTCAGATTAGGGAATCAATTGTATTTGGAAATGACACAAAGGGCTGCCCTTGCTTCTAAGCATCTACAGCTGCACTCAACAGTTTTGATTGATAATGTGATTATTGCCCATACCAAATAGTCATAGAGTCATAAGATACTTGGCCAGCCACCCATTCCTCCTCTCCAATTTTTCCAAAGACAAACCTAGCACTTTGCTGCAGCTCAAAAACCCAAGAGATATGTCATGCATTCAAGTCAGCTCTGAAATGCATGGGAAAGAGCCAAGGTTTGCTTGATATGCAGGTAGGACAAGTCATTATCAACACAGACAAACAGAGCTATGATGGGAAATGCCTGTAAATGAATTACAGGTTATAAGATATCAGTTGTCATTTAAATAAACAGAAATAAACAAGTATATATGTGTACATTTGTGTAAACAATACATAGAAACATGCATATGTATATATCTGTTCCTATATCACTGCTTTCATTTATGTACTTTCTGGCTGTCATCCCTCAAACTGTGTTTGAAAGACAAAAAGAAAACAGTAGGAGTGTGTGGATGTTGTGTGTGGCACAGTATTTCGAAAACTGATTTCTGAAGCAGTTTAAAAGGAACAAAGAAGAAGAAAATAAGAACAGAGAGTTCATCATGGCTCAGCAGAAGGGGGCATGGAGTGCCAGGAGGCTTCGACAGAGCACAAGTGTGCCCTGGCTCTGATGTCCTCCCATGAGCTCCGGGGAGCTTCTGGGAATACCTTCGAATACCTTTAGAAAGCTGGTTTTATTTGCTCTCTCCTGCAGTCACTTGTATTCAAAATCTGTAACTTCTCCATCATGCTGGCATGTTGGGCGACATTCTGAAATGGTAAAAAAAAATAATAAATCATAAAGCACTATAAAAAAAGGCAGTTATTTAAAGGTCGGGTGTAGTTAACTACAGTAGTCTCTGAGTTAATCCTGTGTGCAGCTAATCCTGATGTGCAGTGGTCCTGCTCCAGGCCAAAAGAAACGTACATCCTTTTTGCCTTCCAGGCTCCCCACATAAACAGGACAAGGTAAAAGAATGAATTTCCTGAATATCTTGTAAGATGGTGGGGAGGTGACATGGGCAGACAACTGAATGTGTGTGTTCGTGCCCTTTGGAGAGAGCAGGTATCAGTGCCAGGGGAGCTGAGACAGTCTATCACACTGACTTCTGCTAGTCTGGGAAGACTGTTTGGCTGGAGTTATTCAGCCTCGCTGAGTAGCTGGGCAAAATCTCTCCCTCTCAAGTCCTTTGGATGAGAAAGATGATTTTATGGGTTTTGCAGTGTGTAATCGGATGGAGAAACAGCCTTGCTGTCTCCCTTAGGGATTTACTGCAAAAAGAATGTTAAATAGGTGGAGTGTAACAAAGTAATGCTAATCACTTACCTAATGACAGTTATTATGAGGATTAAATAATCATTTTCTGTAAACTGGCTATAGATACTAATTATTGTTAATCAGCATCATTCTTAATACTGTAGTTCATTGTGAAAGCTCTTGCAGGCTTTGTACTTTAGAAAGATGTATTCAGCATTGGTTTGGGAAGTACTGTGGCTCCACTCACATTAATATTTTAATTTAGTTTCTTTTTGTTTTATGGACGTGGTGGCTTTACATGTAGATGTAAATGTGTGCTTGAATACTATATACAGCATCAATGATAGTGGGACTCATTAACAGTGGGCCTAATTTCTCTTCAAATCTTGTTCAAAATTTTTTTATCAGTTCATTACGATAAAAATGTCATGGGTTGTGGTTTTCTCTGGGGTAATACCAGGAGTTGCACTGGTAAGACAGCTCTACCCCAGTGAAAATCCGCAAATTAAAATAATTTATTGTCACTGAACAAACACTGCAGGACCTGGAAGAAATCATTACAGACCATTAGTTGAAGTTTCGTGTTTGAATGACATGCTGGCATCAGGCTCATGGGGAAGGACACCCCCTCACCGCATTACCAACTACAGTGCCGTAGCACCTTGGCTGGCAAAACCTCTGCCAGGCAGCGCAGGCTGCTGCGACAGTGCCGTTCCCCGCTTCAAATGGAGCAGCCAAGATCCTTGTGGGCGTCTTAAAGCATCGGGCCCCAGAGAATTCAGCGCTGGATATTGGATGTCATCTCTGCTGTGGTGGGATGCTCCCGCCGCACCTCACAAGGACAAGGACTGCTCCTGAGCTCCCTCCCAAAAAACTCCAGCATTGCAGCTGTAGAGGGAGATGAACAGGAGAGGTGAGTTTGTGGGGATGGAAAAATCCACTGGATGTTTTTGGGCCCCATGAAAAAATGCAGCCTCTTGCTCAGCAAGTCCTTTTGGGGTGCCCAAAAACACAAGGAAGGAGCTGGGGAAACAGAGATGGCCCAAGGGTGGGGGCAGAGTCCACGGAGAGCTGATGCTCCCTCCAACTTCAGTTGCATCTGCAGTGGTGGTGGCTGCCCCTCCCAGCCCACAATGTTTGCTCCTGAAGGACAAATGGGGTGCATGGGAAATGTCTACTGGAAGCACTAGCTTCCTCTCCTCCCCATCAGCCACACCACTTCTCTCTCCCCAGCGATGGGCTGGAAAGCTCTGGCCTTTTCTCTCCCTTTCTTGACTAGAGGGAGGAAGCAGCTAACACACAGATTTCTCTGAGCACGTACTGGGTTTTGTCCTTAAGTTCAGGAATTTGCATTTCCTCATCTCTAACATCAGAGACTAAAAGCTCCTTAACCTTGCTGGGGCATTGCACAGACAGGTGGTACCCAGGAGGCTCACGCAGAGCACACAGATAGCACCACTCACAGGGCTAGAGACAGGCAGGACCCAAGTCCTTGCAAAATGTGGAAGCTTCTATTCTACACAGTTCAGGGCTTATATACTGAACAGATACTTGTAACGCAGCCCTTCGAAGTGTGCCCCTGAGGATACCGCACCGGTGCTGCTCCTGCACGCAGCCATGTACACACAGTGCGTGCACAGGGCGGGTATCCTGCTCCCGGCTACTTCTGCTGCGTTCTTGTTTGCTGGTCTGCAGTGAGTGTGCCTCACAGCTCGGTGTAGGTACTGACACACGGAGCCTGGGGCGGGACTGTTGTTATATTTTCCAAGAAAGCGCTTTGCCCAATTGCCTGCTTTTCTGCCTGGAAGCAGCACTGGGGCACCCTTCCAGTTCACTCCTCACAGTCTCCAGAGAGGAGGCTGAAATCAGGAGAGAGGAAAAACCCAAATAAATGAAGAGGGCTGGGGGCTCCACCTCATAAAACGGTTTCTGATACAGACCAGAGGAGAGGCAGCGGGAACCGTCTCATCCCGCCGCTCGCACATCCCGGCAGTTTGGTGAGTATGGATGCTCTCGTTCCCGTGGCTGCCATCCCTCTTCCCCAGCATGTTTCCATGGCAACTGATCCACCAGGCTTGATCCAGCAGTGCCAGGACCTGCCCGCTCTGCTTTGGTCCTAGGGGCGCTGGCTGGAGGCTCTTTGCCCAGAGACATCCATCTCCTCCCGCATTTTTGTCTGCGGAGCGGGAGCAGGCGGCGTGGGGCTGGAATGGGCTGGGATGGGCAGGCAGATGTCACCTCCCTGGGACCGCACGCAGGTAGCTTTGCCCTGGCGGGGGTTATTTCGGAGAGGTGTCCCCATGCAGTGCCGAACTTCCCCATCACCAGCCCAGCGTTCCCGGGGATCCCCGCCGCCAACCAGCGGGATGTGAGACTCGGGATGCAAATCGGGAATGGCAGCGAGTCACTCCGGGAGGATGAGAGCGAGGGAAAAAGTCTGGTGGGAGGAGGGCGTGGGACTAAAATGCACTTGCCCTAGTATTCAGGCTATGCATCAGGCTATCTGCAGAGGCAGCGGAGACCCTAGCGTAGGTAAAGGGAGGAGCCATAGACAGAGACAGTACCAAAACCCAAGCAAATCTTTTCTGAGCATCCCTGCGTGGGGTGGAGCAGGCAGGCAGGTACGTGAGCAGTAAAAGGATTAGTGGGCAGGTGAGGGGACGAGCTGTGCATTTCCCGAGAAGGTAATTAGCCTGCTGCCCCAGCACCGCCCCGTCCACAAGCGATGGTCGCACGGGTCGCTGGCGCTGCCCGGGGTCTCGCAGCAGGTCAGCCTGTGTCCAGCACAAACCTGGCCCCACAGCACCACCTTCACCTCAGCATGGAAAACAGGGAGGAAATACGGTTTAAAGGAGAAAGCACTAGGCAGGTGACTCAAGTACCTCTTCTGCTGTTGGCCCCTTTGGTGAGCAAGTTACACAGACTGCCTGTGATTCAGTCTCTGTTTCCAGAACAGGAATGACAGGACACCCTTATTTCCCAGGGACACTGTGAGAGGAAAATGCATCTTGTAATCTGGTAGGCTCATCACCCTGCGGTAACAAGGTTTGTTCATGTACAAACATTTTCATACAGAGCTTCTGTGCAGCCAAGAAATATATTGCCTCCTCAGCCATCGCAGCTTGTGGGCATAGAGGGAAGCATTTATTTTGGGAGCTGAGGGGCCTCCTTTTGCTGCTGGCTGCTGTGATGGTCTGGAAATGTAGTGAGACAGAGCAGCACGGGGAAGACATGAAAAAGCGTCTGTAACACAGCATGTACAAGCAGGCTGTGGAAGTCATTGCCACTGGGCGTCACTGTGCCCACGAGTTTAGCAAAACTGAAGAAGTAAGCATTTTCTTAACATACACAACAGAAATATCCAGGCTCATGGAGAACCATGGCCTTGTTAGCTTCTGTTTTGGAAGTCAAGCCAAGTCCTCAGGGGTTTGCCTGTGGCGAATTATCCCATGCCTCCACTCCCCCTGTTTGTCTGGAGGGCTGTGGCCAGCAGCAGGACAATGGAGCACTGTTCTTGAACCTGGTGTCTGCTTCAGGGTCCACTCCATTGTTCTGTAGCCTTTTCTAAAAATGCTGTCACGATCAGGGAGTTCTAAGTGACCTCTTGCACACACTCCGTCTTCTTCCCTGTCCCAGGAAGAGGGACAGGGCCCATGTCTCAGTTACTGCCATTGAATTAAGGGAAAGCTCAGTGTATCTACAACTTGCCATCTTATTTTTTGAAGGGAAGAGTTTTGCAAGGTGCCAGGATCCTGAAAGCTGCTACAGTGTTGTCTGAGACTGATTAAACCTGTTTAAATCCATGCAGGAGAAAATCAATGTAACTGTGATCCAAAGTGAAGGATCATGTGTGGTAAAGGCATTGGATTAACAGCAGTGCCGTGGCAAGACATCTTCTCTCAGTGCTGGGATTAAATATACAGCCAGGCTGCTGTACGTGTGAAAAACACCACCTTTGCAAGCACTGCTCTTGTCCTTCTTTCTTCCCTTGGTGGATCCATGTGTGGCTCCTGCATTGCCACTTACCTGTGGGAACCAGCTATACACAACGTAATCCACTCATTTCACCCACACAAGTGCCGAGCATAAGGATCCTGCTCAGCCACTGCCAACCATCCACCTTTCTATTCGTGGTTCGTCACCCTTCCTCCCACACCTTTTCTTCACCCTTAAAACTGCTGAACCTGTCCCGGCACTTCCCTTCCATGCCAAGGGCCAGCCACAGACTTTGCCACAGGCCAACTTTGCGTGTGAGGAGTAAGTTACCCTCATATCCCCCCCCCGCCCTCTTTTTTTCATCACTGCTGTAGCATGCTCCATTTCCACCCAACAACGGTAGTTCTCACACCAAACTCCAACACCACTGTTAAAATATTAATATACCACACACGTTCCAGCAGCCATTAACAGTATCACAGCTCCCCGCTGCACAGCAGATCTCAGAGGGCTTTTGCATTCTCATGTACAAATTTCTCTTCCCCCAGTAATCAAGAGATTTTCAGTGTCAAAGCCCCACACGCCAGCCAGGTTTTCCACAGTTTTTGAGAGGTGGAGGAAAGTTTGGTCTGCGCACCCCGCTGAGACAGCAGTCAACGTGTTGAGAGAGGGAGAAGAGATATTTTTGCTTCCTGGTTCATTGTACACCAGCTAAATCTCACTTCTTTTTTGGCCCTCAGGCCACCAGCATCACTGCCTAGCCCATTCCCGGGACACGTGTCTCTGTGCGGTCCTTGCCAGCCGCCCCCATCACCCAGAAGCTGGAGGTGCAGCCAAGGTGTGGGAGAGGAATGCAGCGGCTTAAAAGTGGCTGGGGAAGAACAGAACAAGGCCAACGAAAGACAGCAGCCATTTCAGTGAAATTACATTACTTGTTTTCAGGGTCAGTACTTAAGTAATGGTAAGACTGCACACAACGCTGTAAATCTCTCCTTGACCATAAGCATATGGAAAGTATTGTGGGATAAATTAACTTCATAAATTATGGTTTCTCTGTTTTCACTCAGTCCTCCCTTCTCTTGATGATTAATACTTCACTTCTACCTCATTTCACGGGCTTTCTGCTTTGCCATACAGGAGGCATGACAGCAACAAATCCCAAAGGACTCAAATTCTTCTGCAAAAGGACTTTTGGGCTTCCCAGGTATCATCAAGAACATAAGGAAAACAAAGAGCTGTGCTGAGACAGAAACAGATGGCCGTGTTGTAAAAGAAATAGCATGCGCTAATGCCTTTTCAGAGCATGGGACCCGTGCTTTACTCCTTGCTCCTGGGACGAGGTCAGTGAGACAGTGACCAGGACATCTGTGTGGTGCTTCCAGGGGACACCTTGGCACTTGACAATGAACCTAGCCATGGGCTGGAAAGGGTCGTCAGATGCACTTTTCTTATTTGAGACAAGGTACAGCTCTGAAGCACATTGCCTTCAGGCTGCCTGCAAGGTCTCCAGTTCCCAGTTTGCTGCTGCACCATCCACCATTTTGCTCCTCAACCTTCCCATCCCCCTTGTCAGGGTGTTCATCACACCTGCCCTTGCAGCAGCTTCGAGTCCTCTGAAGGATACTGTCTTTCTCTGCTTTGACAAGGAGTCTTTATTGTGATTTGTGCTACACCAGGGCTTACAGCCACTCAAGGTCTCCCATCTAGAGCTGGTCACAAGGCAGATTTCATGTCCTGTGAGAAAATGTTGAGATTTAAATGCTTTTATTGTAAAGGAGGCAGAAAAGGGCAAATTTATTTCTTTTTACTTAAATGGCGTGCCAGGGAGATTTGCTCAGCTTTGGTCCTCTCTTTCCTCTTTTTTGCTTCTCCATTAAGTAAGGTAAATATCATTTCAAATAATACAATAAAATTCCCAATAAGAAATAACTTCAACTTTGCATACAGGGGGTATACAGGCATATTTGATGTACTTTTGATGGTAAAACACATGGAAGTGGTGAAGAATATATTCCTGTGCTGATGAAGTGCTGTCCCCCTGGAAAAAAAGGAAAAAAAAAGAGAGAGAAAAAGAAAAGTGTTTTCAGGCATCTGTGCTCAAGCCCTTTCTAGCATGCACTTTGGCAATCGAGGTGAGCCCCAGTTTGTGTAGGAGCTGTCTTGTTGTTCAGCTGGGGCAGAGTATGAGGGGAATGTTGGGTCTACCTTGGTTTAATTAAATCACTTTATCTTCTTGACCACGATGAAGGCTCAGCCCTTCCCCCGTCAGAGACAGAAGACAGAAATGGATGGGGAGGGAGAGGGGAGACAGAGTGTGGGATTTTCCCATTGCAGTCCCAGGAGGGGCATATTTCTGTAGCCAGGGTAAGTTACAGACAGAATCTGTCTGAAGATGGGAATAAATTTTTTGAGGTTTCCCCCCTCAATAGTTTCATATTTTCCATGCGGAGGGACGAGGTTGGGATATTTCCCTTTGGAGGTCTGTGGGTCTTTGAAGTGGCTTCTTTAGTTTAAAATAGATATAAGGCAGAATGAAAAAGAGGCAACTTACAACATTTCCTTTAATATGACACAAATAGTACAGATTCTGTTTAATAACTAATTGCAGCATCAATGTTGTTCTTGACCAGTTCTGCCACCTAAGGGTTTTCTCTATTAGTTTTCAATACCATTTTATTCTGCACTCTTGCGTATATTTTGGACTGTTTCGTGGCCTTGTAAATGCGCCTCTTGCTTGGCATATGGATAATAATGGTGGTCAGAGAGGCTGCTTCAAGAACATGGCTTTTTCTGAATGTTACATATGATTTAGCAGAACCATACCTAGCTCACCCATTGTTCCTATCAGGTGGCATTATTTTCACAGCAGTCACTGACTTATCAGTAGTAGCAGAAATGAGGGTCAGTTATTTTTCTTTCAGTTACCACTGAATTTAATTTAGTTTATCGATCAGGGTCCAGAGCCTCAAATAGCTGCCCTGCAAGTAAGAAATCTGTCATGCAAAATTATTATTTTGGCCTCAAAAGTTAGAGACCCAGGGTCTAAAACCATCTGATTTTTAGACCAAACACATTTTTTTTTTCTTTTTTTTTTTCAGAGGAAATGTCTGAACCGCCTGATTAAATAAAAAAAAAAAAAAAACATTTCTAGAAGCCTTTGTCACTTCAGCTGCCATGGACACATTAGCTTTTCGCCAGAAAGCCTGATAACGTAAAGGTTTTCTCTTATAACTCAAGATGTTAATTTTTAGTATCCTTCTCTCGTTGCATTAAGTTTTAGCTATGTGATAGATAAAAACTCTACAGTTCCCTTGAGATGTCTCTCTTCTAGTCTCTTTTACCTAGGATACCTACTATTGGGATTGGCCTTTTAAACTACGTGGCAAACTGTACTTTCAGTCCTTTTTCTAATATATTTGTGAGAAAGGGTTGAGGAGGGGCTGTCTTTTGTGTTCTTTTTTCACTTAAGTGGTAATCTGTTGAAGGAGTAAGGGCAAAAGCTAAGCAATGGAGAATAAAGTGTTTTAATCATTCTTTTTAACACTTTACTCTGTATCTGTTGGTGTTGCACTGTATTTACTTCCACTGTACTAAGAACATTTGGGTGAAAAGAAGACTTTGTTGAATATTTAAACTGCCACTTTCTTCAAGTAAGCTGTAAAATCTCATAACAAACATGTTTGAGATTTCTAGGAGTCCTTCAGAAGAACCTTAGATAATTCCTGCTTAACAAGGTTTGAGAAAAAATTAAAATAAGCAAAAACCTTTTAAAAGCAATAAAAATATTTTTTTTAGGCTTATGGAAAGGAAAATGGACTAATCTTAACAAAAGTTAGGAAAAATATGCTACAAAGCCTTGGAACCTTCAGTTGACATAAGGGCCTTCAATCTGTTGAAATGAGAATTTTCTTAGTTGTTTTATACAGACAACAAGTTTTGCAGCCGTACCGCAC
>VYZM01021361.1:35332-70044 GCA_013398915.1 Dromas ardeola
AACCAGTTTTCCCCCCCCCCCCCCCCCGCCCCCTTATGTTGCATGCACATTCTTGTTGGCACTAGAATATTGTCTTGTCTCCTTTAAGAGAGCCAAAAAAAGCAGTACAAATTCATTGTTATGTCACTTTACACCGATGACAAATGGACCTTTAAATGTATGACAGTCAGAAAAATTTGGCAGACTTTTTGAAGACAAAAAGAGAAGGAGGTCAGGGTTAATTTAAACATGGAATTTTAGCTTCTAACCACGTTTGATCTTATCTTGAGAGAAATTATTTCATGGATTATTGCATGGAAATGGAAAGAGCTGGAAAAAACTTTAAAGCCATCTGACACAGCATTGAATTTCCAGCATATTTTTGAGTGTCAGTCTTGAAAAAAAAATGAAGTGTCTACAATTTCAGCCATGAACTTCAGAGGAAAAAAATATTTGTACAGAGCTTTGTTGCTGATGAGTGGGAATTATCTCAGAAATAAGTTTACCATGTACAAATCCCTTGCACACGGTAGAGTGAGAGGGGTATTCTTCAATAAATACAGCAAAACAAGCTTTGAATTTGCAGTGGAATATCAATGAGACAGCCAGGGCTGGTTTTGTTGCATATTGACTGTGCCGGAACACCAAATGAACCTGCATCTTTCACACTCTTTGCGCCCTCTTTAGCTTCCCGTGACACTAATTTTCATTCTGATATGGTTATTATTCAACCAGAGTTGTTTAGATCTTGGTTGTGTGCTGAAGGCTGCTACACAGTTGTTGTGGAAAAAAGTCTTTCGGTTTTATTGGACTGCCTAACTCTCCTCTGATGAAGACTGAGGGTCTGTACTCTTTGCTGGTCTAGCAATGGCAGTCAATACCAAAATATGGTAAAAGTGTGAGGTCTCCTCTTTTCCAGTCTCACACAGAAGGTAGTCAATCACTGACAAGTTATACTTCAGCTGATTGTTCCTCAGAAGTAAAATATCCCAGAAGTGCATGGGCTATCTAGTATTCCTGGAGGAGTAAGAGCATATGTATATATGGAAAGGCATACATCTGCCCTCTTCGCGCTTTTTCTAATGTAAAGAAGACAGCAAAGAGATACGGGGCAGTTTTACAGTGGCTGAACATTTCTGCCCAAGCTGGTACCTTGTCATCCACTTCCACTTTCACCCTTTGCATTTTCAGCAGTGTGGGCCGTCTTGTGTGCAGGAGGGGGCAGGAGAGCTTTTCCCAGTTTTCTCCAGTTTAGCCTCTTTAAGCAGGCCAGTTCTGCAGGGAGGTGTGGAACTACAGTGTAACCACGACCTGGAGAGCCACTGGTGGCTCTGTCAATGCTTCTGGTCATTTTGATCGTTACTGCAAAGAAATTAAAACTTCTAAGTTGCTTGTCTTAGTCTGCTGAAAATTTAGCCTAGATCCTGCAACTATTTATGGCCATTAGAACCTTAACAGCACCATGCAAGGAATTAAGCACCTACTCAGTAATGGCAAAGTTGTTGCTTAGATTTTTGTCTACAAACTTTGATCAATCTGTGCAACTTTCTGATTTCCCCTGATTTTTCTTCTGTGTGTGACATTCCCACTCTGTACAGTCCTAAATATCTTCTTATCTTCTCTTTAAACCTATGTGTCTGCTATATGTCAAAGCATATCTGATGTATTCCTAAGCAAGTAGTTTCTTTGGTGTCTTTTTCTGTCTAAATATAGTTACTTGCTGCTAGATTGCAGAACTGGAACTCCTCTGGGAAGAGGCCACCTCATTAACCTTGGCTTATATTGTGTCTGTGGCATAGAGTAACCCTGATCTTAGCCTCAAAAATCTGCCAATTTTAGGCATGCTGGCAAACTGGCAAACTCCATGCCTAAGTATGGGGAGGTCAGTAAGCTCGCTGGGTCTCAGAAGTGCCATGTGTCACTATAAACCTTTCTTATTCAATGGGTTTTGCTACCCAGATTATGTGTTGATGCAAAATTACAGTCTTCACCACTATAGCTGTACTGGTAAAATGTTTTATGCATTGACTCTGCCAGTGGAAGGAAGAACTTTAGAAGATCTTTCAGGGTAGTTTCTGAGTGAATTCTGATGAATGAGGAGTGGGAGAAATACTGGCAGTGCAAACTCAAGGAAGTCAAATCAAGAAAATGCAAGAGAGAAAAAGGCTTTCAGATGAACTGTTTAATTGTTTTCTGTGTACATTAACAGTCAATTTCCTATTCACTGGGTATTCAACAGAAATAACATTTATTTTTGTACCCCTATGTCCGTTCTTATTCAAATGTCAGGACTCAGAAAAAATATGCCTAACATATCTTTTCATGAGCCTTCCAGTAAAATAAGACCAAGATCATGATTATTGGTATTTTGAAAGTGGCAAATGGGGGAAAAAGTCAAAGCAATGCTCTAAGAAC
Organism: Dromas ardeola; assembly: GCA_013398915.1. Lineage (NCBI taxonomy): Eukaryota > Metazoa > Chordata > Aves > Charadriiformes > Dromadidae > Dromas > Dromas ardeola. The sequence goes on from VYZM01021361.1 coordinate 37,727, forward strand.
TTTTTAGCCTGATAAATAAGGGAGAAGTTGTCCTTAAAGTTGTTCTTACATTTACATTATTGGGATACAAATTATGAAATAATAAAAGTCAAGAAGTCTGTTTCAGCTTTTGCATGAATTAGTCACCTCCAGAGTTTTCAGCTTTTTTCCCCAATTGTAATTTGTTGCATTAGCTTCATTTTCTTAAAGCTTGCTTTGCATTTTGACCACCTTTCAACTAAACGGTTGCTTGCAAATTATTTAATTTAATCAATACTTGACTCGGTCTTGCCTTTTTTATTAGCCCAGGAAATTTGAGTTGGTGAACTGGGAAAACCATGCTCTGAGTGTGATTAGCAAACAGAGTGCAGGGCTTGGTCTTGTTTTTATTAGAAAACATCAAGAACTGTTATCAAATCAGAACAGTGGATTTTTTTCATCCATTTGAGACTGTTATAAATCATACAGTATGAGAGTGTCATGACTTAGGATGTATTTATTTTGGGTGTCCCCAAGTAAGCAGCAGTCCAAGTAAGAAGTCTGCTTTCAGTAAGGAGTCTTTTTTTAACAAAAAGGCATACTTACCAAATTGTAATTGTACGAAGTTGTCTACCCGTTAGAGTGCACAGAGTATGTGCCTTTCATATATAGGGGGAAGAAAAGGTGAGTTTTTTAAATGTTAATTTGCATGAAGAAAGAGGCTCCCTGATGTAGACTATGTCTAGCTTGGCATAAATACACGGATTTTTGCACTGTGTGCTGCTGAGAGCCTGCTTTTAATACCTCAGACAATGAAAACATTCTTCCTGAATGTAAGAAGATAGATAAATTCTAAGTGGTCAAAGACATTGTCTAATGAGGACTTTACTAATTGGATAGTGTTAATGTTATGTCTCCTAGGACCATATTGCAATTTTTTAGGCGTCTGAATTTTTTATCTGGTATCCTAATAACCACATCTGTCACATTTGTTTCAAGTACCATATCTCAGAATAACATCAAGCACTTTTCAATCAAGATGAATGCTTATGGAAAAAAACTGATATTGTCTGTTATAAAGTGATTATTTTATTTCAGTTTCAATTTTTTGTTGAAAGCATCAAAAATCTTAGTTTTTTTACCATGAACGCTCTAAAAAGATCACGAACACCAGTCTCATTTTAACAATTAAAAAAAAAAATAGATAAATTAGGAGGAAAAAAGTTTTTAAATACTCCCCTTTAAAATTTACTTAATTTTTTAAAAAAATTCATGGAACTTGATATTGATATTCTTTGCAATAAGAAATTCAACTACTGACCAAGCTGGAACAGTGTTTATCACAAGCATAATGCAAAAAAAATTAAAAAAAAAACCAACAACCCAGCAACACAAAAAGCAAAATTCTTATCTTGCAATATAATAATATCAGATGTAATTCAGGTAAGATGTGGATTCAAGGTAATAAAAAATAAATTCAAGAAGCCTGCTGTCCTTTTGAAGGATTAAATCTAGAGGAAAAATAGTTTCACCTGCCACGATTTGCTTTACCTTCCTTTGCATTTCTTCATATAAGTCTGGTGGCCTGTACTCACAGTAGTCCTGTAAAACCTTCCTTGGTGTATAGCCAGTGTCTCCATTAACTAACTGTCCTTTGGGATTCAGGACACCTTGCCCTACTTCAAAGGGGTCTGCAAATCACATCAAGACCAGGCTGGATGAGGCTTTGAGCAACCTGGTCTAGTGGGAGGTGTCCCTGCCCATGGCAGAGGGGGTTGGAACCAGATGATCTTTGTGGTCCTTTCCAACCGAAACCATTCTATTATTCTGTGATTAAGGAGAAAGTGTTGCAGTGTTGGAGAGGAGGGTTCCGGGTGACCTGAGTGCCAACCCTTCCCTCCCCTGCCTTTCACTTAATTTCCAAAGTTGGTTTGCATGAAATCAGGTTGCATGCACTGGAACTGCTCCATCACATGGAGGCTCTCTGGTGTCTTCCTAAGTAGACGTTTCTCCATCTATCTCTATAAATTACACCTCTGATAAAACTATTCCTAGATGTGTCAGCGTTCCCTACAATTAGGGGTAAATGTCATTCCTGATGGGTAGAGTGCAAGTGGCGGGCAGTTTCTGTAGGCAGTAGCTCTGTGGTTACCAATTCCTAGCAGGGAAGTGACTTCAGCTTTCACTGCAGCCATAGCAGGATGGACACCAAAAGCTTGTGCTGAGCATCTTCTCCTGACATGGGTGGCTGGCAAGGTCAAAAAGTGCTTGAGGGCAAAGTAGGGCAGGGCTGGGAACACAGCATCAAACCTTTTTCCAGTTTATCAAATATAGAATCATGTAATCATCGAATCATTTAGGGTGGAAAAGACCTTTAAGACCCTCAGCAAGTTTGCCAACGACACCAAGCTGTGTGGCACGGTCGACACACTGGAGGGAAGGGATGTCACCCAGAGGGACCTGGACAGGCTTCAGAGGTGGGCCCGTGCAAAACTCATGAAGTTCAACAAGGCCAAGTGCAAGGTCCTGCACCTGGGTCATGGCAATCCTAAGCACAAATACAGGTTGGGCAGAGAATGGATGGAGAGCAGCCCTGAGGAGAAGGACTTGGAGGTGCTGGTGGACGAGAAGCTCAACCTGTGCAGGCAACGCACACTTGCAGCCCAGAAAGCCAACTGCATCCTGGGTTGCATCAAAAGAAGCGTGGCCAGCAGGTCGAGGGAGATGATTTTCCCCCTCTACACTGCTCTGGTGAGACACCACCTGGAGTACTGCGTGCAGCTCTGGAGTCCTCAACATAAGAAAGACGTGGACCTGTTGGAGTGGGTCCAGAGGAGGGCCATGAAGATGATCAGAGGCCTGGAGCACCTCTCCTATGAGAACAGGCTGAGAGAGTTGGGGTTGTTCAGCCTGGAGAAGTGAAGGCTCCGAGGAGACCTTATAGCAGCCTTCCAGTACCTAAAGGGGCTACAGGAAGGACGGGCATGAACGCTTCATCAGGGAGTGTAATGACAGGATGAGGGGTAACGGCCTCAAACTGAAAGAGGGGAGATTTAGATTGGCTATCAGGAAGAAATTCTTTCCTGTGAGGGTGGTGAGACACTGGAACAGGTTTCCCAGCGAAGCTGTGGAGGCCCCATCCCTGGAGGTGTTCAAGGCCAAGCTGGATGGGGCTTTGAGCACCCTGGTCTAGTGGGAGGTGTCTCTGCCCATGGCAGGGGTCTTGGAACTAGATGATCTTTAAGATCCTTTGCAACCCGAACCATTCTGTGATTCTGTGACCATTGAGTCCAATTGTAAACATATACATCAGTACATTTTAATTTCAATGTTCCAATTAACCACCGCTTTAACCTTGCTAAGACTTTGAGCATATGGGAACTGCATTGACATGGTGAGTGCCAAAATGAGCTATTGCTATTAGGTCTGCACTTTACACCTGTCCACATAGATGTAAACAGTTCCACAACTGCGAGGTGTAAGAGAGATCTTGGGATGCAAAATCGTCCATTAACAGAGAAGCACATCTGCTGACAGGTCATGCCTTTGTGAGGTCCATTTCAGTTAAGGTAATCAGACACAAAATTTAGAACCATCCTGCTCACGAGGTTTGTACGACCCGTGCCACTGAGAGAATGTGAAAATGAGCAATGTTTGTGTGAGCTGATTTAGAGAAAAATCGTTTAAAAATTAATATTTAAATTAATAGACGTTCCTTAAGGAAATTTATTTGATATATTTAATAATTGCATTGTCAGCCACATAATTTAAATGTTTGTTAAATGATGGATTATTTACTGTTTGATAAATGTCATTTAAAGAAAAACTTTTAAAATAGAATTCTTAGCTTGACGATGTTCCACTAGCTCTTCTACTGGCAACACTGCAGACCCTAAGCACTAAAAGATTTTAAAAATGCACTTGGAGCAGGATTCCCCACTAGTGACTGGCTTGAAACTGGATTCCACACTTCCTATGACTGAGACACCGGTTATGCTGAGCCTCAGCTGCACATTTGTGTTACGGGATCAATAACACTTGAACTACCATTTCCCACAGAAGCAAAAATAAAGCCTAGGCTGTGCTCAACTAGACATAATGTGAGCAATGCCACTGGTAAGGCTGGGGATAGCCCACAGTGCAGAGGTAATCACATAGTTTGCTGGGCTGCTGCCTTCTTGTGTCTCTGTCACGATCCTTGATCTTCCCGCAGTCAGAAATGAGCCTTTCCATCTAACCCCTCTATGTATCACCCCTACCAGGAGTTCTGTGCCTGTCTAATTTAATGAGAGTGGCCAATTAACCTGGTATTTTATATCGGTGAGAACAGTGAGTAAACCTAACATTGCAATTTTACTTTTTTTTCCAAAGTAATTTTCCAAAGCTCCTTTATTAAAAAAGGGATTAATGACATTGGGTAATCCAATATTGCTCTGGTACACTGTTAATTTCCTTTACCCAGTTATGTCAATTAAATGCAAGCCATTACTGCAACTTCTCAGTCTGTTCTAATGAGGTATGTATTGATTTATAATGAAGATTATTTTTTTTCAGGATTAAATGTAGCTTGGGAAAAACGGTTAGAAAGCCTGACAGGACACACATTTCTGTTTCACTTAGGCAACATATTCACTTTTTCCCCTCCACGGCTGCTACAAATGTCTACAAACATACAATGAGGTGGTTAATTACAGTTGTGATTCAACAGTTGGATCTGCATGGGATCTCTGCAGAGATACTCGAAGGTGAGGGTGAAGAGCAGGCCTAATTGTACTGCATTTTGAGAACAGCACAGATGGGGGATTGCTCTGAGGCTGTTCTCCGTGCATTTCCAATAGCTTCTTGTGAGAAATGCTTTTGCAACCCAGAGGTCTAGTCCATGTGCGGAGTAATGTTCTCCTCTGGCTGTATGCTCTGTTACTGCTTGGCGTGCATAGATCATGAGGCTGCATTACATAAAAAAAATCATAAATATGGGAAAGCAGTTCTGTGTTGGCACAGCACTTACCTCAAAACGTGGGGGTGGAGGGAAGCCAAGGGAGTCTTGGAGTGCCTGCACACACAGACACTGGAGTTCTGTCTTGTTTCTCAGAGAGTCCATTTTCAAGGGCCAAGAGCTGTAATTTCCATTTAGCAGTTGCTTTCCAGAGTCATTTTCAGGTCTATAGAACAGGCTTGAAGCTTTTATTTGAGCACGTGTGGCACAGTTGGGACGTATTTCAGAAACACCTTCCAACAGCCAAAGCCATTAAAAACATTTGCAACAACCTGTACCAAAACCTAGGTATGTATCTGGGGAGAGTTTGAAGCTAAATTCACTTCTTCGTTAATTTGGGTCGTAGGCTTTATAACTGATTAGGAAGAAGGAATGTGGCCTCCTGGACATTAACTAGTAAGAAAAAACACAGTCTTAAAATAGATGGAGTTAAAATCAACACATCCTTGGTATGTCCTGGGTAATGTGCACCTAAAGAGAGCCAGGGCATGAGGTCTCTGCTGGGGCCACCACCCTTACATGATGGATGAAGCCCTGACTCAGGGAAGAATCCACAGGCTGAGCAGCACAGGCAGTCTCCTCTCCATCAGTGAGACACTTCCCAGGCGGAGCAGCGCCCCTCCCTGAATCCCATGGAGCCCTGGTCAAGTCACAATTAGCAGCCCATGAGCATCAGACCAAACATGACCCTGGCTTCAGTGAGGAAAACCAGGCTTGGCTCTGCCGCCAAAATACTCCATCACTCCGCCACAGCGCGCCATGGAGGGGACCTATCACACCAGACCACTGGAGAAATTCCTCTTCTCCAATCAGCAAGGTGATTAATTTTAACTAACAGTCCCGATCCTACAATTACCTGTTACCCAGCTACATTTCAGAGGTGAAATACTGTCAACAGTTGGCTATTTTTTCTGCCATTTTGCATGAAAAAAAGAAGAGGAGCACCAGACCTAAACTTTGGGCCCAGTTCATCTTTGCTCCTGTCTCTTTGTACAAGGGAGCCTGCTACAAATGGCCCCTGATATTAACTTTAAATCTTTCTTGGGGATCTGCGCACAGAGCGGAGATTACTTCACACTCGAGGAGCTCTATCACCTCTGAAACTGCAGAGAAAGACAGGAAAAGTGCGATGGGGGTAGTAAGGCTTAAGGCAATCCTACACGCCAGTGAATTTCCATCTCTGTGCAGTTTCTGGAAGCAAAGCTCCTTCCAGAGACCTGTTGTTCTTCTGCTGATGAAGGGCTGATTTTTCCTGGGCTCCACATTAAGCCTCTAATGGCCAGCTTCACTCTCCAGTGCGATCCAAGGCTTCAGATGCGCCTTTGCATCTCCTGCTCCAGGTGCCCAAGCTCGTCCGGTTCCAGTGCGTTTCAATCACAGGCGTTAAGAACAGTTGGTGGTCATCGCTAAGGAGGCATTTAGAGCCAGGACTTCAACCTGGAGGCAGCTCCATATCAATAGGAAAATTGCACAATCACCTGCATTTGCAGAAATACGAATCGTGAGAGACGCAGGTGACATCAGTCCTGCAGAAAGTTGGCTTGAAAATAAGCATGTGAAAAAAAAATTAAAACGGTTTTCTTCAGTGGCATAAGCCACAAAAATCTCTACATCTCTTTTTCTAAATATTTTTTTTTCTTTCAAAATGAGCATATTTAACAGTTTTCCTAGGGAAAAAAGGGAAAACACTTGCATTTTTCCCATAGAGCTCAGCACAGCAATTATTTGGCTCTTACTTGCTCTTACTGAGGTAGCATTTTTTTCTGTGATAAAGCATAAATAGAATTAATTTGCAGTCAGTCTTGTTTGCGTTTGTGCCTGAGCAGAGCTTGACAAATGGCTCGGGAATTTAATGATGGTTTGGTTACCTTTATAGCATTTGAACAAATCAGAGCTTGTTTCATCCTCTCCCTGCTGCCAGGAAAAGAGAAAGCAAAACAAGCAAAGTCACCTAAGGCTTTCTTCCCCTCCAGAGTGGTATGTAATCCCATAATACTTGAGACACTGTACAATGTTATTTTTTTAATAGAAAACTGCTTTAATGTCCTGTATAAAAAAGTATTGTGTATATGCTCAGAGGTTTTTGAGTCACGCTTTTCAACTGATAAATAGTTTACCATACTAAACTTCACGGTGTGGAGGATTTAATGCCTAATATTACAGACTTATGTAATTGGCATTTGACTTATACGGAATCTCAAGCAGGCCAAAAGTGTTATTTTAAACTCTGAGCTTAATAATTGCACCAATACTCAATCAGTGCCAGATTTTATATGTGTCTCTCTGAATAGACCATCCACTCTGATGCTGACATACATGTATCCAACAAGCCAAATTTCACTCCTAAGAAATCACTAGAAGCAGGTAGCTATTTATAAATTTTGAATGCCCGAAAGAGCTCATATGATCATTTAGTCCAAATTTCCATGCAGCATAAAATGTTGAACTTAAGTCATTTCTGAATCATGTGTTGATTCATTTTGACCTATATCAAATCCTTTAGATAGATACATAATTTAATGACTTCATTAAATGGGAAAAACAACATCCTTTGCAGATGTTGATATTCTAGCCAGCTATTCCACCATTTAAGCACTGAATTCACAGTAGCAGTTGTAACTATTCTTTTCAATTTTTTTATACTTTCTGTTCCTAAACAATGTAAAAACTTTCTAGATATAACTTGACAGGAGAAAAAATTATATTTTTAGCTACTTATTTAAAAAGAAAAAAAAGAGGAAGGGAAACTATAACCTTTAAAAATAATGACTAATTTCAGGTGGTTATGCAGTCTGAAATATGTGATAATGTGGTAAATAGTTAAATGTGGTAAATAGTCATAAAATTGGCTCAGCTTCATAATCATTCAAATATAGACATTTTAATACAGCATTATGTTTAATGTAAGGACTGTTTCAACACATACAGACATATAAATTGTATGTATCTCAGGAGTGTGGTATTTTAAACTTAAGTCAGTGCCAGTGAAAGCCATTAAACTGACAGCACTGGAGGCCAATAGCCTAAATTTACCGGAGGGTCTGGTGTAGTTTGGACTAAGACCATGAGAAGCATGTTGTCAAAGGAATTCGAACCTGAGAAGATCTGAGATTTGATGAACTACTGACAGAAACACAGGAAGCTGAAACAGTGTCCAAACCAAATAACTGGAGACCTAATGTCTCTTCCGTTCTGTAGTTTCACTCTCTTCCCTTTCTGGAAGCACCTGACAAACGGTGGCAATTTCTTTGATGAAGATCACATGGATATCTTTCTCTATGGCTTTTGTGCCTTTCAAGGTAGAAGAGGCCTTTTCAGCACCGATCTAGCCTTCCCTCCCTCCCAGAAGCCTCTATACAATGTGCTGTATTATACATATTTTCTTCCTTCCTATACCTATTCTCCCTTAGCTATGAAAACCAGTAGCCCCCCAGGGGATAAATCCTGACTCTCTACATCAGCATGTGTCAGCCATGGCAGCAACCATCCAAAGTGTCCAGCCTTGCTTTTTCTTACTGTAATTGTTATTCAATAGGAGAAAATTCCCTGCAGAGATTCCACGCTTTTGTCAGCAACACTGATGACTCCAGCCCCTCTAAGGAGGACTCTGTTCCTCCACCTGTATTTACGTCTCTAAAGCCCAAAGACGAGGACACCAGGGGAAGGAGGTGGCGGTGGTTCACCCTTTCTTTCACAGGCTGAGGAATCTATTCTTCCTATCTTTTCTCTCCATGGCATACAGCATCTGGAGTAGACGTGACAGACCACTGGCTGAGACTGAAGGGATCTAGCAATATCCAAGTATCTCCCTGTTGGTGCTTTGTGGCAATGTAATGGCTACTTATCTTTAGAAGGTGCATCCATTTCAGCCTATATCTAATGAATGGAGGTTTCCAAAATAGACTGGCTCAGAGGAGACAGGTCATGTCCTGGCACTCACTCATACTGTGGAAGAAGCCTCACCGGAACTTCTGGATGTGAAACACATCTTCCCTCAAACTAGAAGCAGCAAGACGTCAACAGAAAGTTGAAAATCATGGCTTCTGAAAGTTGTGTCGTTTCAAGGGCAGACTGGAAGCTGTTCGTGGTTCAAAGAAAAGGAGGGTTTACCACAAGCAAAGAGGTATCTGAACCAGGAACAATCTGAGTAGCTGATGCCTGGGAGGCTTCTGCAAGAAATATCATTTGCTCCTGCCCTTATTTTCACTCTTACTTAGGCTACCACTGAAAGATATCAGAGTAGATGGACCTTCAGTCTGACCTATTCCAGCCACTCCCGCACTCCTGTGTCCTGACCTGTTGTGGAATTGAAAATCAGACTGGGAAAGTTGTAGGAAAGGTGGAAGATTAGATAAAAGAAGAGACAACCAGTCCAAACTAGGCGCATATACTTTAAAAACTGATCATAAGTAGTGTTCCCATTTTCTTTGCTGAATTGTTTCAGCTTCCAATGCTAATTATGTCTTCAGTATCCAGGTGACTTTGCTTTTGACCAGTAAAGTGTCTCTTGATATTTTCAGCTATATACTGAACACACATATACATATGTATTCTGTATATAGCTGTGTATATATATATATATGTAGCTATATACAGAATACATTTACATAGATGTATTCTGTATATAGCTGTGTATATAAATATATATGTATTCTGTATATAGCTGAGTGTATATATATATACAGCTATATATACTACATACTGTACATATACAGATATGCACATGTTCATAGGTAAGAAAGACACCATCCAGTCCTGTGGAGCACCTTGAGTCCCAGCTGACTGGCAAATGCACAGCATGCTGCTTTCCATGAAATCACAACACAGCTCAAGGTCTTTCCCTCCCTTATGCATTTTGCAGGACAAAATAACTGTTGTAATGATAATAGTAACAACCAGTTTCATAGAGTAGGAGGAAAAAAAATAGTAGGTTAATATAAAAAATACACCTGAACACCAAGCTGAGAAAACACCAATACCCAGAGAAGCAAAGTTTTCAAAGGAGGCCATAACCAATGATGGGTATAGAAATATGGGAATATATAAAACAGGAGACGCTAAGCTCTGTATTTTCCCTTTGATTCCTTATGAGTTCTCTTGACTTTCTGCCTGGTTCCTTTTATTGCCTGAACAGAAGTGGGTCTTGACATCTTTTGAACGGCTTGATCCAAGCGGTGCTATAGTCTCACCCACCCAATGGCCAGAATCAACCTGCCTAACTTCATCCTGTTCTGTGAGGCTGTATCTTAACGAAGGACAGATGATCTAGTCTTCCAAGTTGTGTTCCACATTTTTTACTTCTGAACTCATGAAAAAGGAATGCACAAAGAGAAGAACAGAAATCACTGACGCGGGTGATTGAACTCACCATTACGCCAATGTCTGCAGACATCCGTCTTTGCAGTAATTCTTTGCTCTAAAGAGGCCAACTTAGATGTGTCTGACCAGCCAAACTAATGCCTGTGACAGAAGAAGGTTCTCCTTTTTCCTTTTAAGGGAATATCTTATCTTATAATTTGGTATTTAGGAATGGTGCTGCTGGGACAAATGACTAAGTGGTTCCATGTTAGCACGCTGTGTTGACAGGCTCCCCTGGGTGGAAAACTGTGAGCACCCTGCAATCCCTTCCCTGCAGTTTATTTGTTCCTCTGCTGACCACCAGCACACCCTTCCCCAGCCCTTCCTGCCCACTGTCACTAAGGATGGCTCTCATTGCCTCTGCTGAAACTTAAAACACTAACGTGACTTAAAACACTAACGTGACTTTCAGTGTGGTCACCACACGAGAGCTTGTGAAAGGACGTTTTTCTTTGAGGGGCATTTTATGGCTGTCTCAAACAGAGGCACGGGGGACAGTTTACCAGCATGGTCGTCTTCACAGCTTCTGTATGTACTCTTAGAAGTGAATCAAAGTGAGAGAGTCCTTCCCCTTTTACTTCATCCTAGCAGAAAAAATAAATACCTGTATATTGAAGGAACTCGCTCTGTCTGTAGGTTGTTTAGCAGGCAACCATCCTCCACCCCTCCCCGCTTCCCCTCATTTGTCTAAAGGCCATCATCTCTTTGTGGAATTACTTCTACCGTCACTAATTGCTAAGCTTCAAGGACAATGTTTTTATAATTGGATATCAGCCAAAACAACAAGCGTATCTAAACTTCTCAACTGTGTACCTATTGCCAATTTTACTGCTGCTTAACCTCGAGGAATTCAGCTTTGCTTTGAAACAGTTCATTGTTTTGAGTCAGACTTACTTTTAATTCCCTTTCATCATTTAAGGGAAAGTTCTGCCAACTCCATAGAGCTGGTGAAGGGCATAATTGTAATGGATGAATATATCTGATTTCCTCACTTAAATGTACATTTTCACTCATCATGTCTCAAATTTTATGCTCCACAAAGTCAAGGTTGTCTAAATCCTTGGATTTAACACGCTGTAAGGAATCTTAGTTCAGAATTAAAACCAGTTAAGGGACTAGGCTATTATGAGAGAAAGGCTGGGATGCTGTGACCAGTGAAATCAGTAGGAGTCTTTCTTCCTGACTTTAATGGATGTTAGATTGGGTAATGGGTGGAAACAAGCATAATTGCCTGAAAAGCCTGTGTCTGTCATCAGGACGAACAATATGAGGTGCATGCTCAGACTGACAAGGAAGCCATGCTCAGATCTGCTAGTTCCCACTTCAGAGACAGCTACCATTTTGTGAGAGCTTTAAATTCCACTGCTTTTAGTGTAAATGGGCAAAGGAAGACAAGGAAGAGATTAATATCCCCATGAAAACTCATGAACTGTTTATCCAACTCAGAAAGCAAAGCAAGCCACACACACAAATCCTTTCAAGGCTGTTTTACTTCAAGACATGATCTATTGGTGCAATATGAAATTGGAGCAATTTCCATGACAAATGCTGACAATAACCTCTAAATATTTCTTTCACAAGTCAGTGGGAGCCGAGGCAGTCCAGAGCACCACACCATCAGGCCAGTTCCCTCTTCCCTGCCTACATACAATGTGAGATGAGACCTTTACTTCAATACGTCTCACGGAAGATCTCCTCAGAAAAACTGCCAGTGACATTAGTATCATGAAAGCATGGGTGAAGCTCCCAGAGGAATAAGACTAGGACACAAAAGCTTTCTGGCCCTCAAGGACAGCACGCCCTTAACAGCAAGGAATTCCTCCACTAATGTATTACAGCCATCTGTGTCCTTGCTCCTCTTCAAGGCCTTTGTTTCAACAGAAGATGTCACACTCAAGCAGTTGTTTATGCTTACAGACTCGTGAGTGTACACAGAGGGACATGCCCAAGCATGTCTGCGATTTAATTGCGGTGCTTTTTTGGCATGATAGGAAAGCAATACGTTTTTTTCCTGAGCATCTAGGAGAAATAAGTATTCCACCTGACACTGTCTCAATGTTATGATAACCATCTCCATAGTATCTAAACGGCTTCTAAGATTTAAATCTTCCTCAGTTCAGGGCTCCAGGAACAGAGCGTTCTCCTTCCTCATACTTTCTCTCGCTGTGTGCTTTATTTCAGGCACTATAGCTAAGTGGAACAGGTCACAACATATAGAACATCAGTTGCATTTTCTTTTAAAAAATGAGAGAAATAGCTTATTTTTGGATCAGCACATGAGAATCTATCCTTGAAGAATGCTGGACTTCCCTACTTTCAATATTATTCAGAATTATATTACAGTTGTAATCTTTTAGGGCCTGCAGTTGTAGTCTTTCACGGACACGAAGTAAATAAAAAGGAACCATTTGAATGTTTTACTAGTGACACCTGTTAATTATTTGAGCCAAAAGCTGTGCAAGCTGACTGATTATATTTATTGAAATTAATATTAACTATGCAAATCTTAAAATCCTCCTTCTTGTACCTGTTGCTTCTGTGTAATAAGCACATGCAAATTTGTAATAGTCTGCAATTTTTTATGTTAAAAAAAAATCTAATTCAACAAGAGGAGTGTTTATTTTTCCATGATGGCATGCATACAAGAGAGAAATTGGAAACAGCACTTTCCTCCTATATGTCTTCATGCATTTTAATAAATGTTCTTGTTATCACTGTCTTGGTTCCAGTATTATGAAATTGGTAGGGAGGGTGAGTGAACTGGCCATAATCACGTAGTGGCAGGACCAGAATGTGAACACAGGGTGCATGATGTTGCCATGATGCCCCCTGAACGCTGCTCCTAGAGGACAGCAATGCAAAATGAAAATACACAAAAGCAGAAAAGGGTTGAGAGAAAAAAACCTGTGCCCATCACCTCAACCTTCAGAAGAAAGTCTCAGTCCCAAATAATGCTACAAAGTTCACCAATAGCATGATGTTGGGGCTGGACTGGAAATATCCACCACTATTGCAGTTTACAACAACAACAACCACAACAACAACAAAGCCAACAGAAAAACAACATTATTACTGTGTCCAGCTCTGAAGCCCTCATCAAGGACATGGACCTGTTGGAGCGGGTCCAGAGGAGGGCTACGAAGATGATCAAAGGGCTGGAGCACCTCTCCTATGAAGACAGGCTGAGAGAGTTGGGGTTGTTCAGCCTGGAGAAGAGAAGGCTCCAGGGAGACCTTATAGCGGCCTTCTAGTACCTGAAGGGGGCCTACAGGAAAGCTGGGGAGGGGCTGTTTGCAAGGGCATGTAGCGATAGGACGAGGGACAATGGTTTTAAACTAGAGCAGGGTAGGTTTGGGTTAAACATTAGGAAGAAGTTCTTTACAATGGGGGTGGTGAGACACTGGAACAGGTTGCCCAGAGAGGTGGTGGAGGTCCCATCCCTGGAGACATTCAAGGCCAGGCTTGATGAGGCTCTGAGCAACCTGATCTAGTTGAAGATGTCCCTGCTTACTGCAGGGGAGTTGGGCTAGGTGACCTTTATAGGTCCTTTCCAACCCAACACATTCTATGAGTCTATGATTATTAATGTAGCTATGCTAGCAGAAGGCATTTTATTGTCAGCTCACCTTACTTTGAAAGCCATGCCTCGTTAGCATAAAAATCTCCTGATGCCATGCCTTGTATTCCTACCAGGGTACTAAGCAGGTTACTCATAAGGGAACAACCCTACAGCACAGTCAAGGCTTGTACATGTCTTGTACAAAATGGCTCCATAGAGCGTGATGATTAGTGACAGACTTGGGGGAGGTGGCGGGGAGGAGGGGATGCAGGCAGAGATGGGAGAAAAAAGCTTTACATGTTTTTTTCTAAAGTAAACTGATTGCGGTTCTAATTTAATTAGCTGATACTGGGGTTAATTCAAGTTTTAATTAGCAAAATGTTCCTACTAATTATAATTCACATTACCATGGAAGGCTGTTAATTGGTATAATTGACAGTGTTATTAATGTCCATGACTGCTATGGAAAACGCTCTCCATGGCTAATGGGACTATCCTCTCCTTTAAACTGCCAGTCCATTATCTTCTGACTCTTCTTCACACTGCCATGGCAGCGTGGTCCAAGCTCTCCTGTCTGCCTCAGATCTGCAGGCTGGGTTGCCAATGCATCAGCGATGGGAGAAACAAGACACGGCGCAAATGACGCTGGCGGGCTGAAGCTGGACAAAGCACGGGCATGAAGGGACAGTTTGCAAGCAGCAACTTTGCCAGTGCAGTCCAAGTCCAACTCACTCAGCAAGGCAAAACACCATACTGTTTTTTTTTTCTCCAGCTAAGGCTCAGTCATCTTACAAACTCCTGGAGATTTTTTTCCACAGCTGTAGTTGGTTGCTGACCCACAATCTGCTTTCAAAATCATGTCTGTAAGGCTCACTTCAACTCAGTCAGTTGCACTCCCAAGAGTTTGCAATGATTTAGGTACTTCAGATCTGCTAAGAACTGTAATGCCTGCGACATGCTTCCCTCTTGCCCTATTTAGTTCAGTCTTTTCATAAAAGTGAAAGAATGCGGAAATATAAATACCATTATCCCCCTAGGGAGTACTTACCCATACAAAATGTATTCCTCAAACCAAGCATTTAATTGATGATCTATATAGAAATTAACTAAAATATCCCTACGGTTCATTTATATTCACAAAATACAGAATGCAAACATACAGAATGATTCTTTTCTAAACACCGGTTTCAGATTTTAACAGAATTACAGCTCTTGCTGTCTTCCTCATGTTAAGAGTAAATAACAGAGGAGGGAGTAAGTGTATCTTACGTGTATCTATCCCCGGAGGTGTCCAAGGCCAGGCTGGATGGGGCTTTGAGCAGCCTGGCCTAGTGGGAGGTGTCCCTGCCTATGGCAGGGGGGTTGGAACTGGATGATCTTTAAGGTCCCTTCCAACCCAAACCATTCTATGATTCTATGACCGACAAATCTTTATAGTTTTTCTTCTTCTTCTTCTTTTTAATATGGTCTTGCTGACTTGCATCAGCCTTTTGAACAGAAAAGGAAAATGGAGCTTTTAATCTTTTTCTGGTTTCATCCTTGATTATGAGTATTCTTATTCAGTTCTTGCTACTAACAAACATATGCATGCTTACTTCTTTGTAAATATTGTATTAAAAAATGTGAGTAAAGACAAAATAAGGGAAAACATAGCTGGAAAGCATTCCAGTCTTCTGATTGGTAGAGTAAGCTTTGCTCCAGAAACTTCGGAAGTTAAAATGGGTTAAAGTCTGCAGCTTGACTGTAAATCCCACAAAAAGAAGAAGGAATCAAATACCAGGCATAGTTGTCATGGAAAATAAACATTAAGACAACCATTCTGCCAAAAGGTATCTCTTTAAAAGCCCACAACACAGAAGTCGCACTTAGTTTTAACAACAGTAAGGTATTAGTGGGCAAGAAAAATAGTAAGCTAAATTACTTTCTCTTTGGAATACCCATTATTAACTGGAATGCAGCTTGTCATGGTGTTTCCTGTAAGAATACATCTTGTTCTTTACATGTCTTCCCTTTTCCATTATTCCATTTCATATGCCATGAATAATTTGGAGTATGTCAGCTTTTCCACTGTAAAACCTTTCTTCTCCAAAATACGTTCCTGGTGCCTAAGTGTGTGTTGCAGCCTAAACCTTGGCCAGCAGATTTGCAAGCTATGGGTGGGGGGTTTGTGTAGAGAATGAATTTTAAAAAAAAAAAAAAAGTGACTGTTTTCTCTACGTAGTAAAAATAACTGCGAAATTTACAGAACAGATGTTCTGCTAGTGTAAATCAGCAGAACTCTTCCAGTCATAACCAGGAGGAGGTCTGACTCTGCATATTGTCACCCTTTATGTCAATGACAAGCTGGAGTGCACGGATGGACGAGGAGCTGACCAAGAGCTTATGTATCAGGATTAAATGGAGGGCAGGGACAGGTGACATTATAGTGGGAGTCTGCTACAGACCACCCAGCCAGGAAGACCAAGAAGATGAGGCCCTCCATAGACAGATAAGAGTAGCCTCATGTTCAAAAGCCCTAATCCTCATGGGGGACTTCAACCACTGCAATATCTGTTGGAGGGACAACACAGCAGGGTATAAACAATTCAGGAGGTTCTTGGAATGTGTTGATGATAACTACTACTCTAAGTGACAGAGGAGCCAACAAGAAGAGGTACCATGCTGAACCATGTTCTCACCAACAAACAGGGGTTGGTGGGGAATGTGAAGCTCAAGGGCAGCCTTGGCTGCAGTGACCACAACATGGTGGAGTTCAAGATCCTTAGGGTAGCACAGCAAGCTCACTATCCTGGGCTTCAAGAGAGTAGAATTTTGCCTCTTCAGGGATCTGCTTGGTAGAGTACAGTGAGATAAAGCCCTGGAGGGAAGAAGGGCCCAAGAAAGCTGTTTAATATGCAAGGATCATCTCCTCCAAGTTCAGGAGCAATGAATCCCAACAAAGAGGAATTCAGGCAAAAATGCCAGGAGGTGTGTATGGATGAACAAGGAGGTCTTGGACAAACTCAAACACAAAAAGGAAGTCTACAAAGGGTGGAAGCAAGGACAGGAAGCCTGAGAGTAATGCAGAGAAATTGTCCAAGCAGCCAGGGATCAGGTAAAGAAAGCTAAAGCCCTGATAGAATTAAATCTGGCCAGGGACATCAAGGGCAACAAAAAAAGCTTGTATAGAAACATCAGTGATAAAAGGAAGATTAGGGAAAATATGGGCCCTCTCTGGAAGGAAATGGGAGACCCAGGAAATGAGGTTACCCAGGATATGGAGAAGTCTGAGGTACTCAACAAATTTCTTGCATTCGTTTTCACTGGCAAGTGCTCTAGCCACACCATCCAAGTCACAGAAGGCAAAGGCAGGGACTGGGAGAATGAAGAACTGCCCACTGTAGGTGAAGATCACGTTTGGGACCATCTAAGGAACCTAAAGGTACACAAGTCCATGAGACCTGATGAGATACATCAGTGGGAACTGGCAGATAAAGTTGCCAAGGCACTATTCATCATATTTGAGAAGTCAAGGCAGTCCAGTGAAGTTCCCACTGACTGGAAAAGGGGAAACATAACCCTCATTTTTAACGTGGGAAAAAAGGAAGACCTGAGGAAGTACAGGCTGGTCAGTCTCACCTCTGTGCCCAGCAAGATAATGCAGCAGATCCTCCTGAAAACTATGCTAAGGCACATGGAAAACAGAGAAGTAATTGGTGACAGTCAACAAAGCTTCACTAAGGTCAAATAGTGTGTGACAAAGGTGGTGAACTTCTATGACGGGGTTACAGCATTGATGTATAAGGGAAGAGCAACCAACACCATCTACCTGTATTTGTGCAAAGCATTTGACACTGTCCTGAATGATGTCCTTGTCTCTAAATTGGAGAGGCATAGATTTGACAGATGGACCACTTGGTGGATAAGGAATTGGCTGGATGGTCACACTCAAAGAGTTGCGGTCAACGGCTCAATGTCCAAGTGGCGACCAGTGACAAGTGGTGCTCCTCAGGGGTCGGTACTGGGACTGGCGCTGTTTAACACCTTTGTTGGTGACATGGACAGTGGGATTGAGTGCATCCTCAGCAAGTTTGCTGACAACACCAAGCTGAGTGGAGTGGTTGACACGCTGGAGGGAAGGGATGCCATCCAGAGGGACCCGGACAGGCTTGGGAGGTGGGCCCATGCAAGCCTCGTGAAGTTCAACAAGGCCAAGTGCAAGGTCCTGCACCTGGGTCATGGCAATCCTAAACACAAATACAGGTTGGGCAGAGAATGGATGGAGAGCAGCCCTGAGGAGAAGGACTTGGGGGCGTTGACTGGATGAGAAGCTCAATATGAGCCAACGATGTGGGCTCAGAGCCCAGAAAACCAACCGCATCCTGGGTTGCACCAAAAGAAACGTGGCCAGCAGGTCGAGGGAGGTGATTCTCCCCCTCTACTCTGCTCTGGTGAGACACCACCTGGAGTACTGCGTGCAGCTCTGGAGTCCTCAACATAAGAAAGACGTGGACCTGTTGGAGTGGGTCCAGAGGAGGGCCATGAAGATGATCAGAGGCCTGGAGCACCTCTCCTATGAGAACAGGCTGAGAGAGTTGGTGTTGTTCAGCATGGAGAAGAGAAGGCTCCGAGGAGACCTTATAGCAGCCTTCCAGTACCTGAAGGATGCCTAGAGGAAGGATGGGCAAGGACTCTTCATCGGGGAGTGTAATGATAGGATGAGGGGTAATGGTTTTAAACTGAAAGAGCAGAAATTTATATTAGATATTAGGAAGAAATTCTTTCCTGTGAGGGTGGTGAGGAAGAAGTTGCCCAGAGAAGCTTGAACATATTCCTGGAGGTGTTCAAGACCAGGCTGGACGGAGCTTTGAGCAGCCTCGTCTAGTGGGAGGTGTCGCTGCTCATGGCAGGGGCTTTGGAACTAGATGATCTTTAAGGTCTCTTCCAACCCAAATTCTATGATTCTATGTTTAAGTTTTGCTGACTCATGTGATCAAACTCCACTTTTGCAGTTAACTTACAATAGCTTCTACAATCAACCTGACTTGTTCAGAAGGATGAATGAGTTGGGTAAGTTGTCATTCCATAAAAGCTGTGTTTTTAATCAGAAGAAAATTAGTCATGAGCCTTAATAATCTTTCAAATTATAACACTTCTCTTTGCTATGAAAACTTAGAGAAACAACTATTTTTTTCCTGAAATACAACTGAAATCACCTCGAAGTGCCCATTTCACATTAAAAGTTTAAAGCATAGGTGTGATGTACCTCAGAAATAACAGCTTGGATTCCTCCTCATAGAGTTTTCATACCCTTCTTATAATGGGATGCTAAAGTCTAGTTAGAAAGACTGACAGAGTGTTAACAGAAACAAAAAAAAGTAAATAAAATAAACAAAGGCTCCTTTCAACAAGAATGAGTCTAAACTCAAAGGGTTTTCAATATCTTTCCTATTAAAATTCCCATTTGTCAATCAAGACACCTTCTAGACTCCTAAGCTTTTTGGTTTGTTTTTTCTTCTGATAAATAGCTTGAAAGCAAGTTTCATCATTTTATATTGGACATACTGCTGAGATAACCATGCAGTGACAATAAACACAGTCCTCTTTGTGCATACTCCAGCGAGCATCTGGGATTCATCTGGAATCTGTAGTTTGCATCAGGAGGTAACAGTGGTCCCTCCACATGACTCTAGTTTGGTCAGCATTTTGTTTTCATTTAAATTGTACGTGTCAACATCTGTCATTTCTTTAATCACCAGAAGAAGAATTCAATTACTATTTCATAAATGAACATTGACAAATAATTTTCTCTTGGGATCAGCAAGGGAAGAGGGGAAGTGAAGGCTGATGCATCCCCTTGCCTCCAGAACAGTGCAGCACAGCCTTGTAGGGGTTTGTATAAACCATGTGCAAGAAGTTTATGAACTGTGCTTCAGAGTCAGGGATGGTAATAGCCTCACCACATGGCAGCAGTGGCCAAGAGGAGCGATTAGAGCCTTAGGGTTGAAAAGCTTTCCACATATGCTTTGCAACTGTCCCGGGTTGTGATCATTACTCTCTGCTTCTGGGTGAGTGGATGGGCTATAAACTAAACAGAAGGCCCATTAAATCATCATACGTGTGTGCTGCAGGGTAGACTAAAGAGTGCACAAGCCCCAGTATTCACACAGTGGGAATCCATCCCTCCTTTTGTTGATGCACAAATCAAGAACATACCTGAATGCAGTGCATAATTCTCCAGGAGAATGTCTCCCTTCTTCAGTATCTGTATGTTTCTGTGTAAGGGAAGCTGCTTTGGTTTTATGCTAACGAAGCTACTGTGAGGCCTTCTTATTTTTTATTGATACTGCTGTTTTCCAAAGAGGAAAAAATCCTCATTACTGTCTCATTTCTGACTTATTACCTAAAAGTCCAAATGGCTTAAAACCAGGTAAGGTCTCCTCCTGAGAGCTGGTAGATGTATTCTGGAGCTTAAAATGACACCAGGGAGCCTCACACGAACTTTAGCCCCAGTTCTTTCTTTCTGTGTGCTCGGTGCTCTGTGCAGATGTGAGCACTGCCAGGAGTAGTGGGGTAGGTCACTGGGGTCCTGCTCTAAAGAGGTCAGCATCAAAGGGGCACAGTGCTCCCTTTGTTCAGCATGGACACCCCAACACTCGCAGCAAATCCTTGCTGTAGAACAACAAGCACACCAAAGACTGATGCTTAAGGTGCCGTGTTGCTGAATGGAAATACCACGTGGCACTGCTTGCTTTTAAAGCAAGTCCATTTTTCCATCCCTTGTCTGGGCTTTTACATGATTACCAGCTCATGTCATTCAGCCGGGAATTGTTTGGAAAAAAAACGCAAACAGTTAATTCTTTCAGTTTCCATGTTTTTATAGAAGCTCAGAATTCATCAAATGAGATAACTACCTTTCAGAGAACTTTAGGCTGATAAGCTGTTTTATGTTGAAACCACGTCAGTCTCAGCACTTCCCTAAGTAGTCATTGAAAAAGAAATAAAAGTAACTCTGGACCTTGCATGCAAACTTCTTCATTATAAGGCAGTTGAAAGATGTTAACTGTATGATAAAATATGCAAGTTCTACCTGTGTATGAGCAGGAACACTTAGCCCTGTGTACCAATAATGCAGAAATGATGTCAAATGAAAACACCCAAAATATGTGATGAGACAACCAAGACAATGAAGACTGTCATTAATCACTGCAAATCAAGGCTGTTAAGATGCATCAGTGAAGTACTTTTTTGACACAGCTACACAGTTATTCTAAACCATTTTACTGGATTTTAGACAAGTGCTCTGCCAATCCATTGGCATGAAGGAAGTAGACACCAAAGCAGTTCTCAGGCCAGTCACAAACGCAATCATCTGGGAGGTAGCTTCGGCTGGGAAAGGATATGCACAGAGGAAAAGAACACAGAAAATTAGGTTACTGCATGGGAGGTGGCACGTGCTTTATGGATTTGGTGAGTGGCCCCGTGAATTTCTCAGTTCTTTTTCATTTATTTTGGTTTTTTTCTGAAGGATGAGGAAGTAGGACACAGAAAACGCAAGGCTGAAACTGAAGCTGAAATTGACTCCTGCTGCTGCTTCAGGCACCAGCATCCTTAGCAGAGGCTGCAGGTATCTGCAGGTCAAGAATTTTCCACCTCTTCTCTGCTACAAGGGCCTGAGACCAGGGTTATACATACCGGTGCTGACCCTCCCAGGCAGGCTGGACCCAGGGTCGATGCAGGGGTGTGCTGAGTTATCCCAGCCCGTTTTGGTTCTAGAGGTGCCAAGGGGCCTTTGGGGAACAAGATTTTTGTCCATCATCTCTTTCTTTCAGAAGTCCATGCTGAAAAAGTGAAAAAGATTGGGGAGGGGAAGGAAGAATAAAATAGGAATAGAATAGAATAGAATAGAATAGAATAGAATAGAATAGAATAGAATAGAATAGAATGAAATTGAATAATACGAATATTAAATAAATTAAATTAAAGCAAGGCTATTGTTTTTCTTTTTATCCTGAGAGAAAAGCAATTCAGAGACAGAATCACTGTGGCCATTCTGCAGTTATACCACACCTTACTTTTGAGTGGTGTTATACAGTGAAGCCATTCCTCATATTTTTCACAGCACTTCATTAATCCAGTTGTCATTCAAGCAATTAATATATACATTTTTTTAATTAGTGAAATGCAAAATCATAAGGGCAGTAAAACTGCAATTCACTCTTCAGTTCTCTGCTGATTCAGAAGTTTTTTGGGAGGTAACTTAAATGATTCTACTTTGAATCTGTATGTTACATGTTTGGCATACTATGTGGAAGTATAGCAAAAGTTTTTATCATTATCAGTATCAGATGCTCCTTGTTCTAAAATAATTCTAAACGAGAAACTGTGACACTATGTGATTGTTTTGTATTCTGTCATTTTTCACTTACTTTGAAAAAGTGCACATGTAAAGAGATGGGTTATAAATAATCTTCCTGATTTGCAAATTTTTTGGAGATTTAAACAATATTCTCATTCCTCATCAGAAGAAAATGAGGAAACAATCTTCTCAGATACAAGACATGTCCCCACTCCACCCTGCGCTCCCTTCCCAGCGCTGCTGGTGCTTTGGCAGGTAGATCCCTAAATCACTGCTCCAAAGCTTGAAGGAGCTTACTTCTCCTTGAGACCTTGAGGGGTTTGTGGGCAAATGGGGCAGAGGAGGGAGTATTTGTCATTTGGCATCGCTGGAAAACTTCTCCCAATCTGAAATTTCTAGTGGGCTGGTTGGGACCCCTGGAGATATCACCTTCTGCCGTGCATTGCCAAAACTCCCCTGTAAGGAGCCACGTGGGGGCAGGGAGCGTTAGTGACACAGTGAAATGAAAAAAGGAAACTTCTTTAGAAAAGGAAGGTATAAAAAAAAGGCATTAGTGGGTGCAGCCTTTTCTACTGTTGTGGTATTCTCTGCTCCAGGAAAGGACACAATGTTTTGCTTTCATACTTTTTGCAGTTGACTGTCTGTCTTTAAAATTCAGTGGGCAAATTCTGCTTTTGTGAGTAGCCGTCAGCACAATGAAAACCAATGGCATATGATTTCTCTTACTATAACATTTAATAATTGTAGCTTGGAGCTGCGTTCGTCCCAGACCTTTTAAAGTATTCAGATATTAAAGAATTAAAGGTCATTACAGCTGCAGTCGTTATTCATAAGCTCACAGAATTAAAGGGAGCAAAAACTGAAAATAAGTAATTATAAGATGACTTTCATGCATGGTACCTACAAACTGAAAAGATGGAATATTTTTAAACGGGCATTTTTTTTGGCAGAACAATTGACATTTTCTTTGCTATTAATCCCAAAACTGGGGGGTACAGTGTTTGGCCACCCCTCCTGAAGAAAAATCAAAATGTTGCAAATTTAAACAAAACTGTATTTTCAAAAAAATACATTCAAAAAGAAAGCTTTAGAAAAACCTCATTCTTTTTATTGCCGGTTTCTTTTTTTCATGTTTGAGCAACTTTTTTCAAGTTTTTAGTTCTTAGAGGAAAGTAAAGGCTAACAAGCCCTTTCAGGATTAGAATCAAGGCTGCCTTTGACCCACTCGCCTCCGACCAGGAGCAATGTATTTTATTATGGGACCCTGTCGGTGTTTAGTGTTATTAGCCGCGAGAAGCATTGCTCGAGTCTGCTCTGCAGATTGCCTGGTTTAAAAGAGGATGATGTAATGTGGCACAGGAACAAGCAACTATTTTCCCTGCAGTAATTTTACCCTGTCCTCGTGAGGGGGCCGCTTTCTAAGAGTTAATCTGTCCTCATCACCACCAACACCAGCTTTGCGCCTTTTATTTTATTTGCCTTGATGTTCCACTAGGAAGGCTGGTTCAATGCCTACATTCCAGAACCGGGACCAGAGCGATCGGCTTCCAAAGTGACATCTCAGCTAATCAGGAAATGGAGCTGGCTCAACATCTGGCTCTTATTTGAGAGCAGCTTTGCATCTGAATGGTGAGCTCAGTGAGTGGAGACAGCAGCAGGACTTTGATCTGCCATTGCTTAATTTTGCTTCGATTACCCAGGTCGCCATTAATGTCAGGGGGGATCCAACAACAGCTTTGCACTAAGGGCTTCCTGCTTGAAATTCTTCCGCCTTTACTGGACTTGCTGCCCATGCTAGTGATGTATTTCCGTGGCTGGCATCAAGGTACCTGAGGTAGCCTCCCTGAGAGCTGGAGGTATAGTTAAATAGCTAAAATTAAGAGTGGGAGCTACATTGTCTCCTTCCATGAGGTTTCTGCAAGCACAGGGGTGTGGAGGATGCTGGAGCACTTATCCGTGGGTGCGGAATCCAGTTTATTTCTCGCTTTGGTGTAGATCCTTATCCTCATGGATACCAGTGAACCCTCTCTTAAAATGGGGTGAATGAATGGTGCTTTGGGGCAAGTCCTTCAGCTGGAATAACCTGTCTGCTTTCAGCACTACCAAGTATTAATTACTGTGCTTAGTATCTCTTGATGGTGAATCTGGACAGCAACAATTTTTTCACTATAAGCACTTGAAGCATCTGTTGATGCACTTAGTTTTTTTCCAGCATGTATGTAATCTAATTACCCACCACTGTTGAATCACATCTAGACACCTTTGTCTTGTCTTAGAACATCTAACTCTGAAGGACTTTTTTTTCTTTGCCCAGAGGAAAGCAAACTGATAACCAGATTCTTCTTATCATTATACTAGGTCAGCTATTTTTATTTACTTAAATTGCTCTTAAACATGCATACATAGAAAACCTGAAAGTTATCTGCTAGTCACAAAAGGAATGTTTGATCAAAATATGAACACGAACGTAATATATTTCAGTAATATATTTCAATATAATAATCAGTGACCTGAATGCCTCTAAAAATTTAAAAATGAGTGAGAAATGGGTATCTAAGGAGCTAAGTGACAGGCAAGAGTGGCTGAGGATGTTGGCAGTACCAATCATAGAATCATAGAACCATTTAGAGTGGAAAAGACCTTTGAGATCATCAAGTCCAATTGTGAATGGGATGTGGCCCATAAGTCTCAACATTACAGCACAATCCCTGGCCGTAGAGGAGCATTTCCTGGATTGTGATGAGGAAGAGGCAAGAGGGAGGCCCTCAGAAGAGTTTTCCTTAGATGACAGATCCATTGGTCTTTGGACCATAACAAATGTTAGTCTGATGGTGTCTGAGGTCCTGGTAGCTGAGCGTTCACTGGCTTTTCAGGCTGTGCTTCTGGGTGCAGATGGAGCCAGAGATGTTGCTTTCATATCGTTACGCAGTGCCAGATTTTATCAAACCCAAGCACTGAAAGTCCAGGAAATTAATAGTTACGGGCACTATAAATCTTAATGGAGACTTTATATAAGCATTTTGGTTTTATTGAGTGGTTAAGAAGTATAGGTTTCATCACAGCACGCATGGAGCAAAGGAGAGCAAGAAAGAACGGCTCATCAAATGATTAAATTAAAGGAGAAAAAGACTTTGGCCAAAATAATTTATACTTATTTAGTTTATTATTTAGACTTATTTAGGAGTTTAACAAAGACATCTAACCCAGTGCTCCAGGCACTTTTGCTCCATACTAAGGAGAAAAAGAAATAAACACAGCTGTCCTCCCTGAAACTAAAAGAAAACCATTATCAATGCCCTGGTTCAGCAGCAGCTTAAAGTTGATCACCACCTTAAGTCTTTGCTGGATCCATGGCAGAACTGGAGTGCTAATTTTCCAACTTAAGCAATGTTTATCTATCTATTTTCAAACTATTCTTTGAAAAGGATTTACTTCACAGTCTTTAAGTATCCTAAACAAAAAAAAAGAAGAGCATTTGTCCATGACTGTATCAGGCCTCAGTGAAGGATTTCATTGTATTTATTACCTTTGGAGTTGTTTTCACCTCATTTCGTTGATTTATATTTTTTTTCCCCACTAAGGGGATGATAGGCATCCAGTAGCTGTTTTTAACTTGCTACAAGCGCACGTTTGTGAGTGCACATCATCCAGGAAAAGCTTGTTCAGTCACTTGCACCTAATCAAGAAACAGAACTAAATTTAACAAAACAAAAATGGAGTGGAGGACAAAGACAGGCTGAGGCTTTATCTGGCAGGCAAACCAAAGAGGTCTTTGGAATGGTTTCAGAAGGTTTCCATTAAGAGAGAATAGCAAGTACAGAAAGACTGTTCATCAACAGCTTTTTTAAAAGCATCATTGTAAAATGGATAGTCATGATAAATAATGAGGAAAGATTTGTGCAAAGGGAGATTAAATCAAAAGTCTCACACCAAACATTGCTGTGTTGGAACAGAGGCGAAACATTCAAGAATATCTCACTGTTGCAAACTTCCAGCTAATGTGATTTAGCAGCGGCGTAACTGTCTCACAGTGGCTGGGAGCTGCCGCCAGACATTCAGTACTGTATATTTTTCTTCATGTTATTGAGAGTGAAAGGTTAGACAGAGACAGGGTTTATAAAAAGCAGACTTTGCTCCAAATATTTTGTTTAACCTTCATAAAGTATCCCCAGCTTGAGTGCAGAATTCCAGGACTGGGGAAGGAGAAAATATGAGGGATATTTGCCTTTCAGTTAGTACATTTATTCTGCCTTAATTAGAATTCCTCTTTTGCCAAATGACCAAAAAAAAGTTTTAATTTGGATGTAGCAACACTGCAATAACCCTTGCCTTATCAAGGCAGGCGATCAGTGTGGTATAACAGAATATCCCAGACTCTTCAGAGCTGAGGTGATGTTGCTATATGAGACTGCCCTGTAGCTCAACATGCTCAGAAAAGTTATTTGATTCTTTTATCACCTCACAGTCCATGGCATTTGGCCACAGTGAGGTGCTCTCGC
Source organism: Dromas ardeola (assembly GCA_013398915.1). Taxonomy (NCBI): domain Eukaryota; kingdom Metazoa; phylum Chordata; class Aves; order Charadriiformes; family Dromadidae; genus Dromas; species Dromas ardeola. The sequence continues at coordinate 64,435 of VYZM01021361.1, forward strand.
CAGCTTTTGCACTTAGGGAAGAAAAGTCACCATAAACGTTAGTCAAAAACTGGGGAAAACAGTGAAGTTATTTTAATTCCACAGTCTTTCAAAAGGATATTTTGAGTTGTTTACCCAATAAAAAACATGGAGATGGCCTTGTCTGTTGTTGGGATGCTTCTGGTGCATTAACATGCAGAAAATCAGGAGAGGGAAGATGAAAAGCACTACAGTTTGTCTTCCAGCTTCAGCCAGCACATGAAAATTTGGAGGGAAATAAATGCTAAATTTAGAAAAAGAGTGTTTGTGTCTGGGTGTGAGGTCTTCATTCTTGATCAGCTGCAGAGAGAAGGAGTAACAGCAAGAACAAGCCTCATCAAGTTTCTTCCTTTTTTGCACTGGTTTGGGAAGGTGTTTCTTCTTCAGCTCTCACTCTCTGTTCATTCCCACACTTGCCCTTCACCTTTACCGGTAGACGATTGCGACTGCTTTTCTCTGCATGGCTGATGTACTCCTCCCCACGTCCAAAAGTAGGCAGACACGTCCCTCTGTGTGGATGCTCAGGCCCATAGGTACCTTCTCTAACCAGTCTTTCTCACCCTTTGGGGTTCCCCAGTGACTGGTTGAGGAGGGGCACTGGGGTCTGCAAAGCTGCTCATGAATGATGGGACTCGTGTCCCATAGCAGGCTGGGTGAGTACAGAAGTCACGAGACTTCAGCAAATGGAGATACCTGCAAACAACCAACAGCATTGTCTGAGCCATGTAAGTTGCTTAATGGTTCCTAGACAGACCCACCACTGTGGTCTTTTAAAACCAAAAGCAAGGCTCACAGAGAGATCAGTCTGGTCTCAATTATCATCATGTATGTCACCTGAAGAGTGTCCCACACCTCAGGAACTCATTGGCTACTGGAAGCAGTTTTAAACTTATCCAGGATGCATATATTGTGCTGTAAAGAGATGGAGGGGGTTTTTTTCCCTTTTGGGATGGGTATTTCTGACTTGACGCTGAAAATTTCGGTAACAAAATAGATGAAATCACAGCAGCACTTCTGTTTCTTTGTTTCTTGAGATCCTTGTCTATCCCGAAATAGCTAATTTACAGTGCCAAGGGAAAGAAAGATTGCTGTTGCATTATTTATTCATGAAAGTGGTGCAGTGATATTATCCAGAGAATGATGCAAATATTAAATTAAGTCCGCGAATTTTCCCCAAACTGTGCACTGGATAAATGCACAGTTAGTGAGGATGTAGAAGGACTGCACAACAGATGAAGAGCGCCATGGAGAGAGGAGAAACAAAGCAGGGATTGCAAGGGAAAAATTATTTCTTCCGACCTAAAAGCTGTCATATAGGAGACCAGGTAGGCCACCATAAGATTTAGGTTAAAAACCAAAACATACTGCTGTGCTCCTGCCATTTAAGAATAAATGCTTCACAGTTGTACTGGTCTTTTTGGTTGCTGTCCTCCGTGAAAGGCTCACACAACTTGAACCCATGTAAGCCTTGTGGTATGGCAAAGGGCCCACCCCAAGCCTGGGGAACGTAAGGAGTTCTCCTGTAGACTATGGACAGGTGATGTCCAACACCTCACCAATCTGAACTGCAAGGGACTAGATGTAGCAGGTCTTGGAAAATGGGAGAGACAACATCCCCTCCTTTATAAACGACTTCACATTTGTAGGTTGATTTGTAAAAATCCAAATGATACCTTAGTGCTCTTAATAATGAGAACTAATGTCCATCTTTTGGGGCTTACACTCTGTTCGTAGTCCAACAGGAACGGTGTAGGGATGGTGGGGCTTCCAGAAACAACCTCAGTGTTCAAGCCCTGCCTGCAGCCCCAGCTCATGGGCAGAGCAACCTCCAAGATCTCTCCAACTCAAAGATCCTTTCCCAGAACTTCCAGCAGTTACCTGCCTCCCAGGACACAAGCCCCAAAACACTTGTTGAAGCCCTGCACAATGTCAAGTCCATGGGAAATGACCAGGAAGTAAAAATGTACAGTGCTGGTGGAGCAGTTTGTCAATATCCTTGCAGCAGTAGATGTTTTCTTGAGAATGTGGGCTGTGTCCTGTCCTGTTCTGAAGCACAGGACAGGAAAAACAGACAGGAGTCCTGGCTGAACTGAAGAAGGAAGGAAGGGGAAATTTCCTAGTCCTAAAGCAGTCTGTCAGTTTAATCCTAAATGCATGAGGGAGATGTGACAAGAAGCCACCTAAGAAATCTTTCTACCGCTAAGACTATGGTGGGATCTTACGCTCCTCCCCTCTCTGTGATTGTTCCCTGTGCCACAGAGGAGTGGAAAAAACTCTTCCTATCCAGAAGCCAGCATCTGGGAGGCAGGAGAGGAAAGAGTGACTCGGGAGGGAAGGAGGGAGAAGGAAAAGAGAAGACAGCTCTCTGGCACTTAGTAGCAGAAAGCAGAAGGAGTTGTGCTCTGTTGCAAATCTTCACCTTTCGTCCCTTCCTTTTCATGCCCTTCTCTGCAGCAAGTGGAAGCTGTGCCCTGTTTGGTTTTGCTGGTCTGATTTATAAGGAGATGGCATATAGAAGTGGAAATCTTTTTGTTCAAGCCAGAGGGAAGGATTTGAGGGCTTAGATGCACTGGAAAAGCCATATATGGTAAAGGCTGAGGGATTTTCCAAGACATTTTGAATATTTTCTTCATACTCATTATTATATATATATTATTATTGTATCTATAGTATCAGACTATATATATAGTGACAGACTATATATGCTATTATAGATATTGTATATATTTATATATATATATATAGTATCAGACTGCTGTTTATTAATAGTGAGGCTTTTGGAGTGAGGAGGCACTTGGGCTTTGAGGTGTTATCAGAGAGCACGGTCCCATCTGGGTCAGGTGAAGGCAGAAGGTGAGAAGGATACCGATACACCATACGAACCCACCACTGCAACACCCATGTGGTAATCCAGACTAAATGGACCAGGATGGAAAAACAGATGAAAGTGACAGAAAGAGCGTCTTGAAATGATTTAACTCAGAGAAACATTTTCCATTTTGGGAACAAAGCTTTCTAGACTTGGCTGTAGCCTTTAAAGATACACTATCTCAGATTTTTTTTTCCTCTCTGATTTTTCATAGCAGTAATCATGTGCATGGGCAGGGGGAAGGACGGGGTAGTGATAAAAGAAAAATTGCACTCAATTTACCCTCAGGAAGGAATTTGATTATAAAGTAATGAAATGAATGTTACCCCTGAGTGACTTCCAGGCAAATTTTACAGATTAGCATTATTCCTGTGAAAATGTCGGTGATTTCGTGCTTAATAGTTGGAGACTGGGACATATACTGGCATGTGCTGCTCTTGCAACTTCACAAACCCACCAATCTTCAAATTTATGAGGAGCTGCCGGCTTTTTATTTCATTTTTTTCATCCTGCTTGTGTCTGGCAGTACAAGTTTGGGAGTGCATTCCCAGGGGCATTTCCCAATGCAGTAAATGAAAGAGGAAAAGGGAAAAAAAAAATAAGATGGGCTCCTTTTGTCTTGGGAGTCTACTGTTGTATATCTTACATGCATTTCGATAGCCTTATTCCACCCTCAGCCTTCACATCACAGCTCAGCTTACATTCTCCTCCACCCACAAAGCCTGTAAGATTGAACCTTTTATCGTCCTTTATAATATTTCCCTGCATTGCCACTGGTTTATTCCCCTCTCTGATGCTTCCATTTCTATTTTGGATGTTATTCAGTGAATGAATCTGGCAGCAGTTAAAATCAGATATCCGTTGTCATAGGACCTACATAGCGTGTAGTGAGAACTGGCCTGTTCCAAGCAGCTTGCTACTGAGACAAGCGGAGACTGTCTGAGGAAAAAAGATATGCTAGTGTGTTCAACTGAGGGTGCACGATTGTTAAGAAAATAGCTCAGGGTCATCTGGAAAATTATAGCAGAGCCAGGAACAGAATTCATGTTTCCTTATTCTTTACTGGAAACCCGTGTTTCCTTCTCCGCATTAGCAATCTTCCACAAGCTGTCTTATAAAACAAATGAAATGTGTAATTCAAAAATACTGCAGGAACTAGATGTTTAGGGAATGCCTCCATGAGAATGACATATTTTTTTCCTGAAATACAACTAGAAATATTAAATTATGCAGTGCTCATTAAACTTATTCTTTACAGGCCTCTTCTATAAGGTTGAAACCACCACTTCTGTATCCACTGCTGAGAAAGGCATAATTATGTGATTTTATACTTACATCAGAGAACACCAGTTTGTGATTTATTTCCAGAACACTTGAGTATCTTTCAAAATAGAATAGGATAGTTACAGCCCTTCTTTATAGCCACTCAGTGTTTTTTCCTCTTCAGAAAAAAAGAAAAAGAAAAATTACTGATTTGATAGTGAGCTATGAGACTATTCATTTCTAAAGGCTGAGAAGTGATTATGCAGCAATTTTGCCTATGAATTTAAACTTTGTCCTTTCCTGTCATACAGAGGATTTGAGACTGCAGCCAGTGCTTAGTTAATGGTAAAGCGAGGATCTGCCTCGCAACATGTTTAAAGAAAACAGTTACAGAATAAATATCCAGGATTTACACTAGACAGCCAATATCCACTTGACATCATAAAGTAACTTGAGTTTCGTTAGGCTGGCTGCTTTCTTGGTATACTGAGCTGACATTTACAGTTCCCATTTCTGTAAAGAAGCCCACATTCCCTGCTATATTATTCTCATGTGCCCATGTAATCTGGTAAACTTTGCTTTTGTTTAAAAGCTAAAGGTCTTTGCCTGATCTCAAGACATCCTGGCCAAAGAAAGAACTAACCTTGTCCCTCTCAACATGCTACGCTAATTCAGATTGATGCTTAGGGAATTGGTCAAATTTAGTGCCAACCTGGTTAGATCAACTTGAGTTCTGGCAGGAGAGTAAATGCATATGTGTTTTTAATTAATCCCCTGCCTAAATCAAGGGAAAGGATATTGCGTTTTTCAGCAGAATTGCTCCACACAGTGCTGACTGCATATATTTAGCAATTCTTACTCACGTAACTGAGAAAAGCCATTGGAAACCTTCCAAACCTTGTGCAGTTTTTGCCTAACTCTGTTCGAACTCCCCTCTACCTGGTGCAGGGCTGGGGCACTTGAGCTGGCAGCCCCAGGAGGAGATCAGTACCCACAGTCCTGGTCGCAGAAGCCTGTTCAACGAGGAACTTCACATTTATGGAGTACGTTGCCCCGGGGTATGGCCCCAGCGCAATCCAGCCCTTAACATTAAACATCATGAATAATCCCATCCATTCCTGTCAAAGACATCAAGCACGTGCTTAATTTTCAAGTAAGTCCTTGATAGGAAACTAGGTATGTGTTAAAGTATGTCATTGAAATGGTCACCAGACAAGCTCATTATTCAGTGTTGGCAGAATGTATACATTATTTATTGTCTATGCTTTATTGTCTAGCCTTTCATTGAACAGGTGAGTACTTTGTTTTTTTCCTTTCCCTTCCCCTTCCCTTCCCCTTCCTTTCACCTTCCCCTTCCCCTTCCCCTTTCCCTTCCCCTTTCCCTTTCCCACTCTCTTCTTTCCCTTTTCCTTTTCTCCTTTTTTTCTTTTTTTCTATTTTTTCTTCTTTCTTCTTACCTT
>VYZM01021361.1:70095-106512 GCA_013398915.1 Dromas ardeola
CCCTTTCCCTTCCCCTTTCCCTTTCCCACTCTCTTCTTTCCCTTTTCCTTTTCTCCTTTTTTTCTTTTTTTCTATTTTTTCTTCTTTCTTCTTACCTTTTTTTTTTTGGTCCTACTTATTTTCTTTTAAAGGATTTGGTCAGATTTTGGTTTCTCCAACTTCCTGGTCTGATTAGGAATCAAATGACTCTTTAAACATGAAACCTTTCAGGCCTTTTGATTTGGCTAACCACAGAGGTCAGTTTTTCATTTATAATTTAAATTATTCCAGATGCTAGCACAAATGAGAATTGCAAAGAGATCAGTTTTGACATGCTCTTTAATACAACATGTGGTTACAATTTATAATCAAAAGTCACCTTTCCCAAGATAGCTTGTATTTTGGAGGTGAGAGCAGGTAAGGTATTTATTTTGCAGTTAAGACAGTGAAAAGTGCTAAGGGCTGATTTGCGGTGTCTTAAAATATGTAAATCTATACATAGGAAGAGAAAGAAACAGTCATTAAAAAGGCAGAAATCCTATCAGGGATGTTTTCCCAAGTTCCCTCACTATTGCAGAACAGATGTACAGAAGAAGGATTAAAGGAAAGACAACCTTGCCAGACTACGTGTAAGGAAAGCCTTTGGGAATAGAAAATGTGCTCCAAAGGACAGAAAAGATGTTTGAAATCCCTTTCTGCTAGGCAAAGGACAGTAGCCATTTTTCTTTGCCATGTTAGCTCTCTGATGGATCGTCTCCTTGAACTGACTTACTGCCCACTTATGCAGACTGATGAAGGAGGTTGAGAGGGAAAACTTTGGTGTATGTGGAAAAATGGGGCAGCATGTGGCAGCAGCAGCCATGGCTTAGACTGATTTCAAAATTGTTGTGAAAGCAACCCCCAGGAATATACAGGTCGTGGTGTTTCAGGGCACTGCTACAAAAAGGAAAGGTTGTGTTCAGTATTCCTCATCTTTCCAGCCTTTTAGAGTTTTTCCAAAACCTGTATTTTGTCAGAGCAGGAGACACTGCTTAAGTTGGTTTTCACAAGACGTTGACCACAACTCTTTGTAGCAACTTTTTTTCTCATTTAATTATTTTTTTTCTCCCAACACGAAGAGAAATATTCCTTGCAGGAGGTGGTGTTCAGTCGTACAGTATAAACATATGGATTAAAACTTAGATGATGATGTGGTTAAGTTAGAGGTAATGCACGCCATGTAATTTTTCAGTGTATTTTTCTACTCTGTGCTGGCTTGTTTCAGAAAGCTCTTGAGACAGTGAAGTCTTTACAAGAAGCGATGAGACACATTACAGCAGATAAAAAGAATTAAAAAAAAAAAAAAAACAAAAAAACCCTTAACAATGAAAAGAAAACTGTTGGGTTTACATCCCAAAGATGAATACAAGTAGGTACATCAGGTGAGATGACTCTTCTCCCTCTCCATCCTTCAGCACTATCTCCAAAGCCATGACCTCACTGAAAAGTATCCCCTTGCTCTCTGGCACAGCCTGCATGTACAGAGGCAAGCAGCTACTTGGAGAGTGACATACTTGAGGCCATCCACACTGTGCCACACCAATGGTCCAGCTTCTTCAGTATCCTGCTTCCAGCAGCCACTTTAAGTGTGTACCTGGGAAGCAATATACACAGGCCAAGTATATATGGCACTTCTCTTTAACACTTTACCAGTCCGCAAGTATTTGCAATTGAGGGTGTTTCCTGCACTTGCATGTGTTTCCGTGTAGTTAGGTAACCCCTTGGGCCATGTAAACCTGCATCCTTTGGCAAGGAGTTTCACAGACCTGTTCCCTGAATAATCATCTCCCACTGTCTGTTTTTAATCTGGTTCCCACTCTCTGAATTTGGTGCCTCTTTGTTCTAGAACTGGATGACAGTGAACTCGATCAGCCCTTCTCTGGTGTTCATGATTTTATAGGTAGATGGCTACATTGTCCCCTAATTTTCTCTCTTCTGCAGCTTCAAGCATCCCCAACTGCTCAGGAGTTCCCTATACAGAAAATTCTTTATCTTTGAACATCCTTGACTTACCCTGCCCCAACTCCATTATATCTATTCTGGGATTACAGTGCCAGAATCACACACAGTATTCAAAGAGTGTGCTAAACACCAATTTATTCAGCGGAACTATGATATACTCTGGTTTGTTTTCTGTTCCTTGTTAGCTTTTGGCTTGCCTTTTTTTGACCACTATTTCACACTGAGCTGACATTTTCTCAGCACTATCTGCCATAACTCTAAGACCTCTCTCCTAAGAAGTCATCATCCACTCCAAGTCCATTATTTTATGTGGAAAGCTCAGATGATATTTCCCCTTGTGGATCACTTTATGTTTAATTTCCCTACACTGAATTTCATGTTGGTTTCTCACCCAGTCATTCAGATTTTTCTGCAGATTTTCACACTTGGCACTTCTACTTGCTACCCTCAATGTCATCATCCCATAGCTCACCTGTTTTCATGGCTTGTTTGTGAATACATTGGCTAGCACAGATCCATGACTTCCAGTAGCTTGACCTCTCATTTACTTAGTCTTGCCAGATGCTTTTCTTACAACATGGCGGCATAGTCTCCTTGAAACTTTGATACAGATTGTGAAATAATTGGACACACATTTATATATACACACATAGCTTGAAAAGAAAAAGAAAATGGCATTTTCCATCTCACAACAGCGGCAGCATGCTAGCTTTTAATGAGGTCAAGGCACAAATCCTTGAGTCAGACTTCCAGTTCATGGTGTTCTTCAGCTTGCCCAGTTGTAATGACCTTTCTGTAGTTCAAATAATTATTTTAAAGCTTCTTGCCATGCGATAGTAATGAAAAGAGAAATAAATGGGATTCCCATCTGACAAAAACCTGTCTGTTCCAGTCGGGTACAATAACTCCCCTTTCAAGACAGTGTTTTTAAACACACTGACTGGGTACAGTTCTCAGCGCTACATCAGGGAGGGAAAATATACATGAGTCATCCTGCTCCTGGCTGAGGAGGATCTTCTGCTTCTACTTGTTCTTCTGAAGCTGGCATTGCTGCGTTTCAGGGGAGTGTGCACAGGGTTGGGTTTTACAGCAGCACTTCTGCAGGATTAGGCGGTGATTTGATAGTGATCTTTCAGAAAAAGAAGCTGCATGGTACCAGAAACCTGAACATTGGCTGGAATGTTTTTTGCATCAGATGACATTTATTAATTTGCAGAGAAGCCAGAAGCACAATGAGAGTGCTGTATTGTTTTCCTTGGCAAACATCTAGTTTGCATTAGTTCAGATTTCCTTTGTGCCAAGCAGCCTGTTAAGCAGCATTTTTCAGGTGGGGGCACCCAGAACCCAGTAGATGTGGACTGGAAGGTCCTGATTTCTCATCACTGACACCCACTGACATGTTCTCCTCTAATTTCTGAAGGATTTTAAAACACGGTGAATGCTACTGTGCTATTCAAATGGAACCAAAAATGGTCAGCCTTTCCTACTGAAAGTACAAGATATGAAGATCTTTGCAAGTTCATGGCACTTCCACTCACTGATCCTGTGCGCGCTGACATTGTTTTGGTACTTCTTCTATTTCCTTGTTTTTCTGTAAGCTTTTGCACACTTTTATCACAGTCTGTGATGTTTGCAATGAGGGCACAAAGCTCAGCTAACAAACCCAGACTCAGTGAATACAAGTTTGGACCATTTATACCAGAAAGGTGCTATAATCTGAGAAGAAAGTACAGTAGGAGTCCTTTGCAAATTACATCATCCCTCTCTGTAAATTTGTACTAGACATAAAGCAAAGACAAAATAATTTCTAGGGCACGCTGAGGCTAATACAGGGAGATTAAATACAGTCAGCAAACCAAAACAGCATCTGGACTCAGTGGTTAATAGGACATTTCAGTATGGAGTTATAATGCAACATAATGCAGTAATGTTAGCTGATTTTTCACAGACTGATAGTTATACATCATTAAAGCTTTTTATGCTCTGATCAGCAGCTCTGACTGCTGCTCCTGCTTGCAGACTAGGATCAGCCATGAATAAAATTGTTTTTAATGTCTTGGAGTGCATATTCAGAGTATACAAAGAAAACCTAGAATTGAAAATACTAGTTCTGCCATAGCCCTACTCTAGCCATGCATGACACCACAACACAGCTATTCCTTCTTCCAAAAATAGCTCTCTTGAAAGGGGAGGCATTTCCTTTGGAATAAGAATCTACCAAGAAGGACTTTAAAACCTAAGCTTTCTTTGCTTGGTTGTTTGTCCTGTTGTGAGTCACGTCTTGCAGCAGAGCCCAAGGCTCTGACTGCACAACCACTGTTCAGAAAAGAAGTCAGATATATGTTGCTGCATATTATCTTCATTAATTTACACTGTAGCATCAGTCCAAGCACTACTTGTAGACTGCCATGCCAGATATTGTGGAGATGCCATCCCCAGTTCTGTATAGGTCCTGTGGTCAAACATCACCAAGATGGACTTGCATCATATTTTTTCTTAAGGAGAAAAGCGTAAGATTGTTTCTGTCCCTTATACATATATTATCCTGTCTGTTCAGTGGCACTTCCATCCCTTTAAGATGCCACCCTCCGTTTATAGAACACTTCAATACTCCACACGCTTTACACACCCTTTCTTCACTTATATTTGGGCCAGCAAGTTAATGCCAACAGTGCATTGTACCATGCCACATGTAGTTAGGTGAAGAAATGATGCCAAGAAAAACAAGAAGGGGACTGAGGGACACAATGTTGTTGTTGTAGAATGGACTGCAACTGCGCCACCAGGTTATCCCATGAGCATTATCATCTGATGAACTGCAGTTCGCAGAGATTACAAAACTTCTGTGTTTTCTACATACCTACAAAGGTTAAAATAAAAAATAGTAGTACCTTGTGGTAATATATGATGCTGCTGATTCTCTATTGATCTTACATAAATTAGGAGTAAAAGCTGTGAAAAGAAAAAGTTGATTTTCCCTTTGATGAAGGTCAATACTGTTATATTATAGAATTAATATTTTCCCCAGCACTGGGGGCAAAAGCACAAGAAGATGCTTTTCTTGAACATAGAAAAAAGTGTCATCAAGCCTCATGATAGTTACTGTTCTCCTTCGGGATATCACATAGACTAGCTTTTTTAATGGTTCTTAAATCTCATCATGGGGAACATTGTACTGTCATGGCATTCTCAATGTGAAAACAGCAGCCTAATTTCATATGGATCTTAGGAAAGGGGCAAAAACAAGGAGGGTGTGTTACATCCAGGCAGTGCCCTTTTGGGTAGCAGTGTAGCTCCACATCCTCTGCAAGATCTGCATCACACAGCCAGGCTGCAGGACGAATGCTGCCCAAACAGACCCTCATGGGCTTGACATATGCCTGTCTGTAATGGGATTACTTATCCCCTGTTAGATAGGCAAAAAGTGAAAGGAAAGCTTTGCTGCTTTGGAGCGTGAATTCATTCACTTCCATACCCTAGACACAGCATGATATGAAAACTCAGCACTTTGCAGAAGTTGCTCAAATGGAAAGACAAAGATCCCATGGCACTATTTAAAAAGATATATGTAGATAACCTGCGATTAAGAATTAGAGGAATAATGCCACTCATTGGAGAAGATAAGAGAAGGCTGGGAAAGATGACCAGAGGGATGGAGTCATCCTTTCTTGCAAGGAATGGCTGTGCAGACTGAGGTTTGTTAGCCTGGAAAAAGTTGAACTGGGGGAAGCATGGTAGAAATCTATGAATGGCTTGAAGTGGCATTTTTGGCTGAAGGATGCTGTGGGTGCTGAAGGGCTACTGAGGTTCAAAGGGTGAGTGTACAGCCTGGGGCAGCAAAGTCCAGAGAGGGTTATGTCCAGGTCAGGAAGTCCCTGAGCCTCAAATGACTGGAAAGTTGGGAAACACTTGGAGGAAGCATAATACATATGATCACCCTTTTAACGCATACACTCTTCCCTAAGGGCCTGCTATGGCCCACTAGGCAATGGCTCTTTGGTCTGACCCGGTAGAGTTGCTCTTGCATTGTATGACTGCCTTGGAACTGTAACTTGTAAGCTTGCCCAGATGATCCGAATGTCTTTTCCTCCATCAACAAAATGGTTTCTTCCATCAAGACTGCCGTGAAGAATAAGGGATAAGAGTGGAAAGTAACAGTCATATTGCTTTTAATGTTGCAGCTACTGAACATGAAGTATTTAATTCTTTATTAGGCACCGTGCTTTGGCAAAGCTGCAGAGAGAAATGAGTCTTATTTTACTAAAAATAGGTCAAGGAAACAGAATTTAACCTTTTAAATAATTGGATTCTATTCAGAACAATTATTTTTGCCATCAACATGAGTTTGAAGCGCAAAGAATGCAGGACATCCTTGCAAATTGAGTAATTTGCAGTTAAAATGGATTGTCTTCATTTGACAATGCAAGCATTTATTTCATTGAAGAAGATAAACATATTTGTTGGGAATAAACACTGGTATACTGAACTAAATGGCCTACAGTGCTGACAATGGATTTTGTGTGACTAACCTAAGACACCACAGAAGATCCTCATTTCCAAAATACTCTAAGCCTGCCACAAATAACTTATTTTAATTCTGTATACCCTAAAATACAGTTTTATTTTCAGTCTTATTTTTAATATAGGATAATAGGCATCTTTAAGAAGATGAAGATGACAACATAACTTTATTTCCTTTGGGAAAGATGGATGCCAGATTCACATCTAGGAAATAAGCCAAAAGAACATGCTTCCTTCCCTGATTCCGAAGCATGTGTTGTACTAACAATTATTTCAGAAAGACTGGTGGGCTAGAGAAATTAAGCAGACAGACATTATCAGTCTGACCAAAAATCCCTCTATTATGCCTCCAATTCAACAATTCCAGTATCAGTGTACTGATGATACTGGTGTATCTGCAGTAAACAGATGTAAAAATCACAAAAGTATCTTGATTCTCAGAAGTTAAGAAACACCTGAATTCAGGAAAAACTAATAAATAAGTGTTTCCAATAATTCACACATTTTTTGTCTCATTTATAAACTTATAATTTTGGACATCGTGGTATCTAAATTTATCTAAGATCTTACTCAGTAGTTACTAATAGAATGTCAATCAAGTCATGATGTACCAAAGCAATAAAATATCTTCAAGGTACACCACAGGGAAGAAGCTTTAAAACGCATCAGACAGCATTGATTTTGTATCAGGTGCAGATCAGAAAGTAGGAAAGAAGCATAAGGACTTGGCTAATGGGATCATTGCTCACTCACTTATATTTTCTGAGACATCTAAAGAGACTGCATGTATTTAAGACTTCACTCACTAGTGCTCGGCCTTAGTTATTCTTAACTGAGGAGCCGTTGTGTTCAACAAGAAATTATGTTTCTGAATTTTCTTTTGATGTTTCAATGAAGATGATCTCATGGGAAAGGAGTGTGGATGGGAGGGTAAGACATCCTTTGCAGACAAGCACATTTGCTACATCTTGCTTGGAAGTGGAACAATGATGTACCCAGATGTTGTAGCAGGGAATGATCACCCTCCACCATCACAGCTGAGAGAAACTCCTGGACCTGAAAAAAAAGCAGGGTCAGTCTTAAAAACTGGAACAGGAATTTCAGCTATCAGATGGCCAGACTGCACTGTTGAATGTCATCACCCAAAATGTGTATCTTCCTATAAATGAAGCGAAGAAACGCTTTCCACAGGTGTGGCTGAAGACCCCATGCAGCAACACCTCCGACGGGACAAGTAAGAGCAAGCCCAGTTACTACTCCCTAGCACAACATCAGCTGGCAACAGTGATGGTGGTTCGACCCTTGAACTCCTTACTGAATGGTGGTGAATTAACTGAAAGGAGTCTTAATGAGTGAAAGTAAAACAAAGTAATGCAAAACACCCCAAAGTACCCTGAAAAATCAATAAGCCTTTCCCAGGACACTTGCAAAGTCATGCGTTTACACCTGAGATGAGGTGTACATACAGGTGTACCACAGCCATGCTGATCTGAAGATGAGACATCTGGTATAGATAGACGCAATGACATCACAATTTTTTCCAGGAAGTATAATGTTCTGTCATTAAATAGGATAGGTAATTATTACAGAGATTTCAGAGAAGGAAATTCAGATGCCCCATCCCTGGAAGAGTTCAAGGCCAGGTTGGATGGGGCTTTGAGTAACCTGGTCTAGTGGAGTTAAGAAAAAACTGTAGACTGCTAAAAGTGCCTTCCTTGAGCTGGATGAATACTGCTAATGTTCCAGTCACTAGCCTCGCCTCCAAAATAACATCAATTCTGTTTTTAGGTACTGAACCGATTTTTGGTTGCTTTTTCTACAGACATTGAAATTCTTATTATCCCAAATAATCTTTAATCAGCCCTCATTTTCAAATGTTGAACCAGAGTTTTACTTACAAGACTAGACACTGTCATATTTCCACTTCTTGTTTGACACATTTCTGAAACTGTTGGATGTTGTGCCCAGGGAGGAACACGAGACGACTTCTACAAATGCTAACACACCTTAACAATGCCTTCTTAATGGATCTGAAAAAGAGATTTTACCTTTGTATTGTCAATGTAGGAAGGCTGTAGGAAGGAGGCTGATTCATTGGGCAAAATAAATGCCTGTGACAACCACCTGATGCAATTAAGCTGTTTGGCTTTTGTTGTGAGGGATGTCTTCTAATGAAAGATGCTTGAGATGATGAAATGAGATGAGATGAGATGTTGGTTTCAAGCAATAGGGTCCCTGACATAACTGAAGGTTAGGCACTTTCACGGATTCCAGTTCAGACACATAAAAAGAAAGGGCAAAACCTCTTCCCTCATCTTTGGCATTAATTACATATGAATGTGCTGATAGCCAAAGCAATGTATTTTCACACCACACCCTTCATTTTAGATTATACATACAGATTTACACAAGCTTCACATGCTTTTAATGTCTGCATCCAAAACATAATTTATACAAACTTAATCACAAATTAAATCCATCAGTTAGGAATCTGAAGTAGATAGGAAAATGGAGGCTTTCTGTTTTATCCTTTGAAGACTGAGGTAGAACTATCACTTCCTTCCCTTTCCCTTTCTTCTTACATTCCTTCCTCCTGTCTTATCAAGCAATATTCAGGGGATGGCAGTGCTGGACGGACACGAATTAGCTTATGCAAATGTTGAAGCTATCATGAACATTCAATAAAATACGCACTTTAAAGGAATTATATCTGGGTGGTCTTGCAGTACAAAATGAATGTTGCCAGCAGTGCTCTATTGGTAACAGATACGGCTCCCCTGCAAAATCGCTGTTCCAGCAAAAGCCCTTGTGTACTTCAGCTGGTCTTATTTCACGCAATGATACTGGTGTAAATTCTTTTGACCAAAAGACAGTTTTGCCAGATACAGCCATTGCCTCTAGAGTTTTCACTGGTATAGGTTTGTTGATGAAAGTATACTAAAAAAAATAGTACTGATGTGGGTTTGTTATAGCATAGACCTGACAATGCTTTGGGACTTTGATCCTCGGCTGACAACATGCTGCATTCATTAAAACTCACATCAAACTGGCTGACAGCTTGTTTGAATGCTGCCCTTGGTAGGCTGCTGAGTCCCTGCTGTGGCCCTTCATTCCCACTCCTACTGAGGTGTTACCTGAGCTGCAGCTGGAAGGTGGGACTGCAGCACGGGGAACAGGCCCACAGTAGCTTTGTGTCAGCTGCACTGGGTAGCAGCAGAACATCTGTGCAAATTGCGCCCTGGATACCGAATTTGACAGCTAACGAACACTCCAGTTTGTATTGCAGAGGCCCCCTACATTATTACCCAAGTTATATGGATTTAAGCTAGCAAGGACATGCTTTTTCTTTCTGCAGAGGAGCCACATCCTTGGACTGCACTTTGTTCAACATTTGTGCAGTGCCTGGCACAATGCACGTCTTTATCCATGGCCAGGCTGCTACTGGAATCCAAATAATGACAGATTCTTTTTTTTTTTTTTTTTCCCTAGGTAATGGATGGCATCAGCTATCCATACAAAGGCAGTGGAGTTTAGAGATGATCAGTTATTCTTCCCTTCCCCACCCTGCGCTGCCCTCCCCTCCTCTCCATTGCCCTCTCCTCCTCTTCCCTTGTTTTCCTCCCCCTTTGCAGCTTCCTGAAACACTAAATGTTAGGATCCAGTTTGGACTCCTCGACAATGAAATCAATACTTTCATGCTGTTTCTGCAGTCCCTGCTGGATTTTTAGGAATATTACATCCTTTTTACTCTCTCACAGGGCTCAGTCTTCAGTTGAGTCACCAGTGGCACAAGGGAGTAATGTCTCTGTCGCAAGAACAAAACAACCTCTGTATGGAGCCTGTAGGAAATTCAATTGGTGTCTGTCTGACTGCTTCCCCTTTCTTCGTGGGGACACTTCTGAGGCACTATAATTGGCTTAGCCAGGGAGATAAGTGACAATTGTGGATGGGAGGAGGAAAAACAGGAGGAGGAAAACTCTCCACTTTTTATCTGTCTATTGAGAGGTCAGTGTCAGCCAAGAAGCACTTAAAAGAGATCTTCTGCTCTTATCTGGCAAGAACAAGGACACATGGAAAGACCTAGTCATGAGAGAAAAGGCCAGCTACAAGGCTGCACGTGCCTAGGGCTTTCTGTAATGTTTCCTGGCAAGCGGCTTACTGGCACAGTCAGGGCTAGATCCCTGCTCCGGAAGATGACGAGAGAGAAAAAGTTCAAACCTTTGGGTTTCCACCAGCCACATGCACAGGTTCCTAGTCACAAACATTCACCTCTTCGGGGATCTTCTCCCACATTAAGTCAGTCCAGCCCCACTGATTTCCTTGATCTCAAAATCGTGCACGCCTGTTTCCCACAAGTCTTCCAGCATCACAGGCTGGCTTACATGGACTGAGCAAATTTGACCTGATACGGCTTTGCCTGCTTTTCTTAAGAAAAGTGCCTCTATGTGTGATGGGGGACACTTTGGAGTCTAATTAAATTCAGGTTGATTCAAATGGTACCAAGCCATACAAAAATGAGAGAACCGCTGGAGCTCTGAGGGCCTCTGTGTTTCCTAGTTGTGTACAAAAGACACTGCAGCAAATTGTTTCAATTGGCATAATCAGATGAATGAATCATAAAGCAGACAAACAGCAATTCATCCCTCCATGCAGCTTCTCTCTCTAATAGCATTGTAGTTATTCAGCTCAGTAATGATATTTTCAATAAAATTTCGCTTGCAGTCAGGTCCCTCTGCTTTTAATCACACACTAACCAGAGAGGATAATGTTTTTCCACAGGTTTTTTCCATAAAACAAAACAGGTTTGTACCGCTACAGAATTTAACCCCAGGTGAAAAGATCAGAGTTCCTCTTACCAGACGCATGCCCATCAGCAGTCTCTGACCCAGGATAACCTTGGAAATGAATGTTCAACTCATTTTCCTACACTGGACCAGTACAAATCCCGTTGGACGAGGCATGGGCTTTGAGTTGTTCATCAACCAGGCAGAATACCCACCAACCTGACTCTACAAAAACTGAGGTTTTTATAGGACCTGAGTAGGCTTAACAAAAAAGTTTCTGGTCAGAGGCCAAATCTCCTTCTTGTACTTTTTTGAGATCAGAGTTTTCAGTTGGTAGAGGTTTCATACACAGGCACATTGTAAAAAATGTTTTTCTCATTGTTGAGTTTCATTGCTTGATAGTGTAAATATAAAATACTAAATTCTGCAAACTCTGCACCTCTTGCCTTCACAGGTATCTGCAGAGAAAACAGCAGCTTTTGGGAACATCTTCGGGGTTCAAAACTATGCAGCAAAAATTACAAGGTAGTAATTGGCAGCATAGGCATTACCTTTGAAGCATGCAAAGGTTAGGTGGTGGTATTTGAGCTTCTGGATCATTCCTGAACACACATTTTTGACATCAGTCAAGGGTGGCATTATCAAAGATGTGTTCTGAGTCAAATGTACAACATTGAACTGTCTAGCTTGCCTCCTTGGCATTCTTTATTTGTAAATACTAAGGGATTAAGCAAAGTCAAACCCCAGCATCCGTATATTATTTTCTGAAAAAGTTCCTTTGCCTTACAGCCATCTCTTCCTACAAGCTCTGGAAATCATTGGAGTTCTTCTTTTCTCATTACTACTGTAGATAATGATGCAGAAGATTAAAAAAAATATGGGGTTTGTGGATAAAAAATAGAGGAGGATATAAAGAAGTTTCCAGTGTCAGCAGTTTGTGTCAGCCTGGAGTTTATTTTACACCACAAAAGGACTGCTTCAGGAGACTGGTGAAAGCTTTGCATGCCCGTAGCTAGACGCAAGCAGTCATGTATGTTACACACCAAATTCGGTCATACTTCAAGTCACTGTCCTGAACCAACCTTAATAACAGGCTCGGACCCATCTGTTATATCCGGCCTTGGCTAGTGGAGAATTTGTGTTCATTTCTATACTTTGGTTCCTCTGACCTTTAGTTCAGCACTGAGTTGATATCCCCAAACTTGGTTCAGATTTGAGTGGTTTTTTTTTCCTGCATGGTATTTGCTTACATTGCTTTTCTCCATAGGGTTGGGGTTTTTTTTCTACTTGCTTGTCTTTACCACCAGTCTTTTAAAATAACTATACCTCAGTCTGTTTTTTCTGGTCACCAGCTTCAGCTATTCAGTAGTTGAGAAAAGGCATTTCCTAGAGATCATATGTCTTCAATGAGAATGCTCTTGTGCTGACGGATTTCAAATGTGATTTTCTGCAATATTCATTTAAGGCTCTGTTTTCATGGGTGTGCCTGCCAGTTCAATTAGTTGTCCATTTTTAGAAAGCCATGCACAAATGGGTGGGTTAATGGTCAAAACTAACTTGCTGAAAAGTTTGAACACTTACAGACAATGTTTAGTTTTTGTTATGGTTACAGGACAAATGGCATTTTGAAACCCTCTTTAGTCACTTCAGTTGTCATCTGCAGATGACTAACTTTGATATCAGATCCTCATTCAAGCCATCACTTTAGCTGGCTGCTGGTTTCTATATAACCTTTTGGGGACTGAGTTGCGGATGTGCCAGTGTCCCTACCTACCAAAACTTAGGCAGGATAAATCTGTCTTCTGAAGAAGATGGTCAGTGTGATGTAATGAAGATGCATGGATGCACATTTTGCATCCATGATCATGTGTGTCTCACTGTTACTGAATAGGTTGCAGTGTATCTGAATTTGCCTTAGGACAGACAGGTGCACTACAGACACGTCCAAAGTACTTCCAGTCCTATCTTTGGCATCCATGAACAAGGTACCAACTGCAAATGATAGCTGTGCTTGCAAGCCCTTCTTGCATGGAGACCTATTAGATCAGTTCTTGGAAGGTTGGGGGGGACGCGACGGGGGTACTCAACAGCTGCCCAGTCTGTTCCTCCTCAGCTGGAGCAAGGCTACCTCCATGCAGCTTCCTTCTAGGAGGAAGAAAATAAATCTCAATTCAATGGTTTGCTTTCTGAAAGTCATTTCATACTGGCATTCACACCTTTCTCTTATAACTAATAAAGGTGCTCTGAACAACCATATTCACTTTGGAAAAGTGACTAAACATGCTTTTCCCTCTGGATGCCCATGTAGGTTTCAGGTCAGAACCTGCATAATGTAAACAGGCAGCTGAGTATAAACAGAAAAAGCAATTGGAAAGGATTTATTTTAAAACATCAGAAAATAACAAGGAAAGGGCTGGAACAGTAAACAAGACTTCAGTAATAGAATGCAAATAACAGAACTGACAGAGAAAAACGTCAGAGCAACTGTCTGTTTGTGGGCATCCACAGGCACAGCTGTTAGACTGGCAGCAGTTTGATCTGGCTTACGGGGGAAAGAGATGGCCCACATCTTTCTGGCACAGTTCACTGCTTGTAAGTGAGTAAGCACCTCAAAGTATACTGAAGAGCTTCAGCAAAGGCAGATTAGAGGAAAAACTACAAAAAATTACTAGAAGCTGCAGCCAGCTGTAACCAGCAAGCAGAACAAAAGGCAGCAAAACAGTGTTTTCAGTCTTTGCTTTCCAAGGCCCTTTAACTCCAGCAGAAAAATATGGATGGTCCTCAGCCTTCGCAGGGGAAGATATTAAGCCTTATTGCCTGCCTCTGATGCACAGGGATGACACGGCCATGCCTGCTCCACAGCCACAGCAAAATAGCTCTGATCTGAGGTCCCCAGTGCTGCAGCCATTTTATTCACACTTTCTTGTTGTTGCCGTTCGTTTTACTCCATGAGTCTTTGATGAGGGCCAGATTAGCCGGAGCAGGGGTAGAGCTTCAGCTGTTTTCCCTCTATGTTGCATCTAAGCATGCAGGGTTTTTCCTGCAGGACCGTGAAGAGGGTGCAAGGCAGATGCCACAATTCCTCCTGACACACCAAGGGAAAAGGGGAGCGGGTGGAAATGCCCACACGTCATGACCCTAAGTAAGCTGCAGGGTGGCAAAGTACAGCCCATTTACCATGGAGGTTACCTGAGCCAAGTCTGCTCATTTTTGTCATTGGTGTTGATTACTGTCACAGCTTAAACAGCTCTGAATTGTCCATCCATCAGCTCACAGAGGCCTCCAAATAAGTTTTCTGCTGTGGAGAGCATCTTTCCAGCAGAAAACTTGATGTGCAACTTTACAAAATCTTAAAGACAGATTTAATGAATGACACTTAGCTTGTCCCACTGCAATAAAAGGAATCCAAGAAGGGGACCTGATCTTAATTTTCTTGCTGAGAGTAGCCTGCGGAGCCTGAAATTCAAAGATACAATATCTGCTTTGTTACTCTATGAGCTTGCTGTAAAATATGCTGTAATCTTTGCCAGGGGTATGTTGCGCATTCCCTGGAGGTTTTTCAGCGCTGAGGAACACTTCAGACTGCTTAACAGTTTGTTCAGGCTTTGCCTTATAAGGCCTTTTAACTCCAGCACAAGCACATGACAACCCCTCCAAGTGTCAGCCTGTTGGGAACAGATCACAGCAACAGTTTTCTCTGCTGAGGGAGCCACATTTGTCCTGTCTGCCTTGACCTGATGCCCTTCTAGCCCCTCTCCTGACAGCTAGCATAAAAATGTGGCCTTTGGGTAAATGGTGGGGAGGGCAAAAGCTTAACTGTACCCGTGTCCGTGTCCTTGCTGCAAAGGTTGAGTTACTTCGAATGCACCGAGGTATTTCTGTGTACTGCGCTGGCTCCGGCTACGGCTGTGATGCCCTGGGAATATCGGTGATCTACCACTGGTACATGTTCTTCAGCGGTAAGGCATGGGATCTGCTGCTTTTGTGGAGACATCTGATCTGCCAGCGAAACTGACGGAGCAGTGAGTTAAAAGCTGGCCTGGGTTCCTTCCGGCTGCATGAGGATATGTAGCTGCAAAGGTAGCAGCAGCTCTATATCAGGGCAGCAGAAACATTTTTGCTTTTCTTTTTTCAGTGTGAGTATGTCTTATTTTAGCAGCTCTGAAACATCAGCGGATTAGGCTAAAGTATTGAAACGGCGAATGCAAACCACTGAAAGCAGAATATGCTGTGCTTGGACTTAAAATATCCTCTCTGAAAGCTGGCTGAGTTATCAGCCATGGGAAAGAGCCATTTGTGGAAATCCAGGAGGACTCTCGGCCTCTCCCGCAGTTCCCGGCAGTGTTCCCATCATGGCTCGGCCGAGCTGCATGTCGGTAGAGACCGCACTGGGCTTTGCAAGTGTTTGTAGCTGTTTTGGGAGAAGGAGCCCTGTGTGGGGGTAACACAGGGGGGCAAAACAGGCAGGAACAGACCTTCGACCTCCTGTACCCCAGTCCTGCGTGAGAAGGCTGTAGGCAAACCCTCTCTCCTTCAGCCTTCTCTGCATCCAAGAAAGCCTTCCATGGTTCAAAACACTACAAGTGGTAGCGCTTTGTACTATGCAGACTCAGCAGTTGAGTAAATCCAGAATGTCTGGGGCAAAACACGCAAAAGAGGCAATGCACGCAGAGGGTTGTGTGACTTCAGTGGGCTTACCGCTTGCAGGACATCTGTTCAAGGGCTCTTAGTAGAAACCATGGCTTGTAACCTGCTCTGGGGGTGAAAGGTACAATGACACATTGCACTCCATGTCATCCGCATTGTCATAGCCAGCATTTGTCAACACACAGTGATTTTTCCCAAGCCAAAAAATAACAACTTAATTAAGCATTAAAGCTGTAATGACCACAGTATCCATGGAGCTCATGTTGCTCAGAGTTAGGGGTACAACAGGCTGAGTTTTTCAGCAAAAGGAAAAAGAACTGCTTAAGTTGCACATAGAGATCCTTATACAGGTGGGCACATTTACATAAAAATTTAAGCTGCATCTGCTGGTCTCCAAAACAAACTAAACTACCTCTTAAAGCCTTTCAAACGAATTTTTCTTCACAGCCCTCTCTGCTGTGGGCACTGCCGAAAGGTTTCTCCAGCTTCCTACCTGCAGCAAAACTGGATTTCACTCTTTGGCTTTGAAGCTGCTGAAATTGCACTCAAGGCAAAGAAAAGCCAAGATAATGCTTATTGTGGAATCTTTTACATAAAAATAACAGATTAAAATACTTGCTCTGCTTCCCCTGAAACATCATTTTAATTCCACAATGCACACCAGATCTCCAGTCTAAAGGCAACCCCTGTTTTTCCTGCCATTTTTATCTTATTAACTCATTTTTCTCAGTGCATTCTTTGTTTCTCTTCAAAATATTAAGAATGTTCCTTTTGTTTTGCATCTTTCTTCCTCTCTGCCTCACTCCAGAAGATTATGAACTACACTTTGTTTCTGCAGTAGTGGGTTTTCTGTGGTGTTTGGGAAAACTGTGCTCATATTGATTGCAGGAATGATTCCCATTATAAAATTTCACAGCTGGTACACTTTCATCATGGGATGAAATAGGCAGCCTAGAGTATTAAATCAAAACCCTGATAGCTGGAAAACAGGTACAGTGAAACCAAGAAAAAAACAAATGGCTATTAGAAAGGCACAGCTTTTGGAGCTAATTTGTGGAACTTCTGGCCACAATATACCACTGACTGTCCAAACTAACTGTATGTCAGTAGAGGGCTGGAAACTTAGGTTGATAACAGGTGCAACATGGTTCAATAACAGGATCTTTGGAAAGAGAAATCAAATCCAGAGTTGTTCTTCAAGATCTGATTATGAGTTCCCAGGCAAAGCAGTATTATTTTGAAGAGATTAAAAAGCAGGATTTCAAATCATTTTATAGCCAAACATAAAAATACTTCACATCATTTGAAAGTTTATTTCCCACATTATATCCCACATTTACTCCATACAAAAGCAAAGAACCGTGTAAACTGCTTTTTTCACAGGATGTATGTTACCTTCAGGAAAAAAATCAAACCTTTTGAGAAATTCACCAAATAAACTGGGAGTGGTTTTTAGTCTTTCTATCTCATTAAAATTAGTGCATATCCTGTGTGTAAGCTAGGTTTGAAAAACTATCATTATTCTGCCACTAATGATACTTCTCCTTAAACACTAAATATCAGCTTAATTTTTTGTAGGTGCAGCTATTGCAATGCCAGATGTAATTTAACTGATCGTCATCCTTCCTCAGGAGTCACACAGCAAGCAGTCCCAGTACTGAGAAGTTCACATTAAGAGAAAAGGCAGACAGCAGGCAAAGAAGCACCTTCATGAAAGAAGTGATTTGCGAGTGGTCAGGGCTTGATTAGTAACAACATCTACAGAATATCTGCTTATTGATCTACTTTACTAAATAAAATTGTCTAATGTTGTTTAGGTTAGGGTTTGTTTTCTAAGTGGCATTACTGATTTGGAGACAGATAAGCTTGTTATTCAAGTAGAATACTCGGGGCTTGAAATCGTCACTTACACACCCCATGTAAAATAAGCTGCAAATGTTGTTACACTTCTAGAGCTTTCTATGTGTGTAATTGGGGACAAAAATACTGAAATTCCTAGACAGATCTGAAATGTCAGAAATCAAAATACAGCTTCAAAAGTCCTTTCTTTCAAAGGGTCCCAGTTTTCTGAAAAGTGCCATCATCCTTAAATGGGACTCTCACATCAACATGGATATGTGTGCATTCAGTATAGCTGAATTGAGGTTTACCAATTAGTACTTTGGCAACTAGAAGATCTGTTGAAGATGTTGTTTCAAACAGACACATCAGGGTGCCTTTCGCCTCATTGCCATCAAACACCGGATACAATATTGGCATCTGCTGTAGACATATGTACATAGGTTTACGCAGGCTAGAAGTATCCTGAAACAGTTATAAAACCACACTGTGTGATTTCCTGGGCACTAGAATCAACAAACACTTTGTCTTCTGCCAAATCTCAACTGGAAGTATTTTGTCAGTCTTTAAAAAAGTATATTTGTATAGGATAGGAACAGTCTAACATGTGGAGAAAATTAAGTTGCCTAACTAGGTCTGATGCAGACAGATAGTACAGCACTCTCCATGCCTTTGGTGAGTGCCCAAACTGCAAATGTATTGCCCATAACATCAGAAGATCAAAATAAATCATTCATCTAAAGAAATCAAGGGAAAACATAGAAAAAGGGAGATCATTTTTCTTTTCTATGAGAAAAGAGCAGACAATCACGTTGGGTAATATCATGAAGAACAGATTAGTGTATCATTAGTGTATCTCTTTCTTTAAAATTTCATAAGCAAAGCAATGCTCCTCTACCATCCTTATGAAAGAGTCTCAGACTGTTATGCTGTGAAGAGTGGGCAGTGGCAGAAGCAGGCCTCAACTAATGGATTTTCTTCACCTTCACTAAATTGATTCAAAGATCCCAGGAGAAAATTGCAAGGCTGTAGTTCTGCGCAAGAATTATTCAAGAAAAAAAAAAGGCTTATTTTGTCAAATTAACAACCTGACATGTTTTTTCTTCTCCATTTGTGCAGAGGGCCCTGCTATATGGTTACTATTATTTTATGATGAACTAGTGCCTAGAGCATGTAACTATAGTAGACTCTGTCATGCTACCTGCATGTTGTAAACCAGTCCCAGCCTCACAGGGAGCCTCTTTCTTTTCATTCCTGGCACACATAGCAGTAATTATCCAGCTACAGGTGAACATATCTTCAGACCTCTCTCCGGAGGTCTGAATTTACCATGAGGTTGAGGATAGCTGCAGCCTTGCTCCATGTTTTTTTATTGTCCAGTACAAGAGACATCAACAAGAACAAGTTGGAGAAAGATTAAAAGCCTGCTTCAGTACTAAAGCATTCAGTCTCTCCCCAAATATCTTTATTTAAAAGGTTGGGTGACTGCTTAGTGTTGAAACAATTATGTATTGTACTCTCTTCCAGGTTCAAAAATTGGAATATATGCAGAAGCTTAAAATGTAGACATGTTGATAGGGATTTTCAAAACAGTCTAGAGGATTAAGAATCATTTTCCACTAAAATTAGTGGAAGACAATGTCAATCATTTAGACTGCTTTGTAAATCATCATTAAATTTCATCCTAGGAACTGCTGACTACTAGTTTTAATGAATACTGTCTCTTCTGAATGCTACTTACCAGAGAAGGCATTTGTACGTTAGACGTGCAAGATATAAAGATGATTTCTTAATTAGCTGCACACCAGAGATACGAGTTTAATGGTAATCTCATCTTGAGTGAGGCTTGTATGCGGTATGCAATATAATGTAAAACAGTTCTCCAATTTGTACTTTATAACATTAAAGTATGAAATAATACCATTAGAGTAACATGAATAGGAATTCAGTGGAACTGGCATTTTCCTCAGGAAGCCTGATTATGATTTTTCTCAGCATCTACCGCTGCAGTCCGTAGCACTAGTCTTTAAAAAGCATTAGAGGGAATACTACGTACTTGCAGTGACCCTAGGCGAAGAACCACTGGGGATGCCTTTCCCATGAAAGGGACATCACAGCGTGCTTGCGTGCCTTTATGTTGAGCACTGGAAGTAGGACCATGGAGAAGAAACAACAGCCTTAACAATCCTTGGAAGAAATCACTTGCACATATGCAAGGCAGTGGCTTTGCATAATACATACCGCGTGTTCCACTGGTTCAAGGCAAACTCTTGGCACATTGTGGCTGCCTCAGGCTGTGAAAAGCTTAATGAATTCCCTAGCTAACAACGAAAGTTGGATGTACCAATTTGGGACCAGCATAGACTGATCCAAAATTCATATTAAATTTTCAGCATGGATCCAGAAAGTATCCAGTTATTTTTTGTCTGTGCTCCCCCTATGTGACTTTCTGTCATGATCTGAAGCAAAGGCCAAAAGGGCAAAAGACAATTTCTGTGCAAAGTTTCCATTTTTTTCAGGTCAGAGGACCAAAGATGGGATACCACCTAAAAATCTGTCATTAGGTGGTCCTTTTTTTCAGACTAGCACCAATAGCTAGGAGGCTCAAAGACTACATGACAGGCCTCTGGAGAATTTCAGAAAGATGGGCTGTGATAAGTAGACCTGACTCCAAGCTGACTTGCTCCTCTTTCAAAGTTCTATCAAACCCCTTATTTGAATGGAAGAGAGAGAAAGAGAGAATCAAAGAGAGAAAATCAAAATTCCAGCTCTTTCATTGCTGTAATGTGTTGAAGTGGACTGATCTGAAATGCCCATCCTTAAATTACAACCTTGATGCAGACAAGCTAAAGACACCTCTCTGTGCAGCCACTCCGTGGAGGAGGAAGTCGTGCTGTCATAAATTTCCTGGTTATTTAAGCTTAGCTGAAAGCTTATCATTAACAATAGCTGCCCTTGTAGACTGTAGTGGGCTCCTTATTACATTTTTGGCATTGCAAATCCACTGCCAATCCTCTAGTCCTTCTTTGAGGAGCCTGTTAGGGTAGGAGACCGGGAAGGAGAACTGAGAATGGACTAGAGGGTCTGAAGCCAAAAGGATGTTTAAAAAGGAGGTATAAAGTTATCTTTTTGTCATATATGGGGGAACAGAAACAAAGGTCACAGTGACCAGTGTAGCAATAAAACCCAAATATTCAGATTCTGGCCCAAATTACCTTCTGGGGTAGTAGTTAATTTTCACCTCTTCTATAGCTTTTGCCAGTTGGGCTGCAAGTAACTTCTTTCTTTTCTTTACTGTCACACTTCTGAAGAAAAATCTAGTGTACTAACACAAACCATAGCAGTAAATATTTTGCAGTTTTTAAGGGAATAACATCTCAGCTGTGTACTATATATGGAGGATGATCAGCAGGCACAAGAACAGAAATAAATGCTGCTAAAAGCAGCTTTACCACTACAATCTGGGTTGTTTGAACAGAAAGGAGAGGGACATGCCAGAATCTACAAGAATCAAGCTCTAGTTTTTAAATCCAAAGTAAAAATATGTACATTTTTTCCTCTTTCTCATGGCATATTTGAATAGCCAAGCTAGCTTTTAGGGGCAAGAGGGACAAGAGTCTCTTCCCTATCAACATCAAAGTTGTCAGGATACATGAAAACTCAATGCCACAAAATGTTTCTAATGGGGTGGATAACACAAGTTCTGGTGCACTCGTGTATCTCAGCTCATTAACAGCTGCAGAGGGATGTGCAGCTAAGGGGTGGCAACCTACTTCAGTGGCATCATTATGCTGATGGAATAGAAATTCAACAAAAATTCCCTTTTTAGTGAAGAGTTGTCCCATTCACAGATGTATCTCTGCCCTGCACTGTAGTGCTGGGAGTATTACTTGCTCTCATCACCCTTCTCTCCCCAAGATGGATGTGAAGCGTCAAGGGGGGGCTCTGAGACTAGAAAGTGGAAGGTAAGGACTAACCAGAACTTTCTTTTTGTGTAATATCAGAGAGAGTTTCCTTTCCTTTAGTTGGGAAATGTCGCCTTACATTTCTCCTCTGCAGGTCATCCAATCCTCCCCTGCTCCCCAGGAGCCAGGCTGAGCTCCTGCAGGAAGGCATTAGCTGGGTAAGCGAGCTGCAGTGCCGGTAGCCAGCACTGAAATCCCAAGAGGAGACCGGCTGCTCCCTCCACCTGGGAAGCTTCAAATAACCCCAGCTACCAGGAGAGGAAAGAAGGGACAAGGGTGAAATGCGTACATCATTTCTTCTTGTTCTTCCCTACATCAAGAAAAGTCACTGCAAACAGGCAGGATCTCCTGATTTACTGACCTGCAGGCTCTGACGGGGTGCTCTGTGGCTTGCTTCATTAATTACTGCCAAGGACTGAAGGTATTGAATAAATCTCAGGCTAACACAAGGCTGTTTAAACATAGCAGGGTGGCTGGCAGAAGAGGTCTCAGAAGACCCATTTCTTCTTGTCCCTGCTACCAGCAGAATCACTTACAAGCAGCTCTTTGTGGACAACAGACATCATTTGGCCAGGAGACCTCTGGTCTGCGGAGGCGCTTGAGGGCCCCATCCACACACAGTATCTGGTGGTCCCTTGCAATGAGGTGTCCTGCTTCTGGCATGACCACATGGAGACCACTCTAGTCAGAGGACCTCTCAGTGCAAGCTCCCCATGGCTGCAGAGCAAAACCAAGCAAACATGGAAAACTTAATAGGCTGCACTTATTAATAAATGATGGCTTACCTATTCATAAGCCTGCTGTCTTGGGAAGGTTTAAAACAAAGCCCTGTGCTCTAGCTTTTTATTTCTCAAACAATGACACCTCCTGCTGTGTGTGCTTCAACTCCATGTCTTGCTAGCAACTGGCAAAACTGAAAAAAAAAAACAGAAAAAGGGGAAAGGAAACAACTTCAGTTAAACCAAGTTTGATATAAAGATTTTTTTCTATGAAGAAAGAATGATCTTGTGCACTTACAGAGCTGGACTCAGAAGTACGGGTTGAGCTCTGCTACTGCCCTCCTGTTCAACTTCAGGCATATCGGTGATGGCTTCCCCATCTGCGTTTTCCAGGTGTGAAATACTGGTGGGAGATGGAGGGGATGTTTCCCAGCCTTTGCTTGTCCTGTCAGTCAGGCTTGTTTTCCTATGAAAGCCTGCATGAGGGGCAGTGGGGGGTGAAGAAGGTGTACCAGTGATGGCATCTGCCCACCCGCAGTGGAGAGGTGAAGGCACATATTTGGGTGTTCAGCCACTTCTCACTTTCACCATTGCAAGTCGTGAGTGGCCACAGACAGCCCCACCACCAGCCACCCAGGGTGGGCATGCAAGGGCTTGGACACAGAGCTCACACAGTGGTGCAGCCACCACTTACTTGGTTACCATGCCCGGGTGGGAGGAGAACAACTGTCCCGGGGTGATGGCTCACTGGAAGTGGGGTCCCTGAGATGCAGCTCACAGCGGTGAGGTTCCAGGTGGCCCAAGCACAACCCCTGGTGCTGCAGCCACTGTGCACCCCCAGCCAGCAGCCTGGAGAGAGAGGGGCAGCAAAAGACTGTTGTCTGACGAGGCTAAGCGTCCCAATTAAAACTGCAGATGGAGTAGGCTCTCCTGGAAATGTAGGGTGGTCCCTCTGCCAAAAATTTTGAAGGCTGTGTTGTGCGAGACACCATGTTTCAGGGAGTCCAAAAAGTGAGCACAGACGATGGGCTCTGGAATCTAAAAGTTTAGACGAACTTTTCATTGCTGGCCTATTTTAATATAGCATCTGAGGCCAGAGTCTGGTAAGGAAGATAAAAAACAGATTAATCAAACCTCAGAATTTCAATTTAGATGAAAATAATATGGTTCAAATATGCCCTGGGGAGGAATGCTTGACAATAGTGAGGATGCCAGCACAGTGTTAGTGCAGCACAATGCAACATGCTGGCATGTGGTAATTTTAAAAGCCAGAAGTATCTCCTCTTAAACAATCTGAAATACAAATGTGAAGCCTGTTTTCCCTCCTTGCTCTGTGTTTTCTTGACAACCACTGCTAGGATCCAGCCACTAACTTGTCACCACAAAAGTATGTCGATGTATTTGCAATGGCTGAGGCGTTAATCCTGACCTTCATGTGTATGCATGTGCCTTCCTTACGCAGTCTTCAAGCCAAAGTCTAGTTTCTTAGACTGATTCAATTCTAGGAACAGCCAGGAGGGTGGGAAGCCAAAGGTTTTGCTCTGAGGACAAGATGCCGGGCATCTGGTTGTATGCAGGGCAGTGGTCAAAAAACCCCATGTTTGGCAAAAAAAAAAAAAAAAAGTTAAAAAAAGAAAAGGTTTGTCAAAAATCAAACACAGGTGATTTAAACTAGAACCTTTCTTAGTCCAGTTCAGCTCCATGGCAAGGACAAGAACCTGATTTCCACCATACAACTAGGCTGTCTCGTTAAAAGTTCAGGCTACACATAGCTCAGAGTGCTTTCAGGATCCTCTCCAGCATTGAGCAGGGACTACAGATTGTTTCCTGCACTCTTTTCCAAAGAAATGAAAACAAAAATCTGTTTTGCATGGAAATGGGATGCAATTCACACATTATTAAGATGTAGCAGTTCTTGCTTTTTTAAAAATTGCAGAGAAAAGAACAGCCTTTTAACTGACATTTGGAAAATAATAGGGACATTTTCCCATTCTTCTTCATTTCTAGCTACTGAACAAAGTATATTAAAACACTTCTTTCCTCTTGCTTGCCTACTCTTCTAGAATCTTCTTACTTCTCCCTACACCCTCCAACTTCTCTTGTTTACTTGGTGTCTTCAAAATTTGGAAATACTACCCGGCCTTACTGCCCTAAAAGTAAATCAGAAGAAATAAAAACCTGTGAGGCTTAACACAATTTCCAATTTTTTTTTATTAAGGTTCCTTACCAACAGAGCAAAACATTATGGAAACAAAAATCTTAACCAACATGGACAAAAAAAATGTGCAAAAGCGGTCTGGGTAGTTGTTTTGTTTTGTTTCATTTAAAGCTGCCTTCACTAACCAAATGTCCACAGGGGCTGTCCCCTGCAGATTCTGTCATGACCTTGTTACTCACCTTATAGAGGTTGTTTCACCTGGGTGCACCCTGTGAACCACCTTGGTGAAGAATTCCCACCTCACTGCATCACAGGCTTCAAGCTATACAAGAAGAAAGACACTGCAGGGAAATTAGTGGCTATTATTATTGCATGACTTCCAGCCTTTCCTCTACATTGTATCATCGGCAAGAAACTGCTCCACTGCTCATGCATCCTCTGTCATTCCTGTACAATCGTAAAGAGCTGGCAGGATGGGCTGCTGCACATTTCCTTGGTGATTTCATTTCACAGAATCACAGAATGGTAGGGACTGGAAGGGACCTCTGGAGATCACCTAGTCCAACCCCCTGCCAGAGCAGGGTCACCCAGAGCAGGTTGCACAGGAACGTGTCCAGGCGGGTTTGGAATATCTCCAGAGATGGAGACCCCACCACCTCTCTGGACAGCCTGTTCCAGTGCTCTGCCAACCTCAAAGTAAAGAAGTTCCTTCTCATGTTTAGTGGAACTTCCTATGCTCAAGTTTGTGCCTGTTACCTCTTGTCCTGTCAGTGGGCACCACTGAAAAGAGCCTGGCCCCATCCTCCTGACACCCACCCTTTAAGTATTTATAAGCATTGATAAGATCCCCCCTCAGTCGTCTTTTTTCCAGACTGAAGAGACCCAAACCCCTCAGCCTTTCTTCATAAGAGAGGTGTTCCAATCCCCTAGTCATCTTGGTAGACCTTTGCTCTACCCTCTCCAGCAGTTCCCTGTCCTTCTTGAACTGGGAAGCCCAGAACTGGACACAGTACTGCAGATGTGACTAGACTGGAGAGGGGTGCACAGCCCTGCAGCATGTTTCACTGGGGCCAGGAGCATCCCAGCACTCACTAGGACGCACCCTGCTTACACCTCACCTGCAACAAGAACTGCAGTTAAATGGGAGACAGGAAAATAAACATGGGGCAAATACAGTGTCTGGCTCAGCTGCAGTTACTCTTCTTCATGAGCCGTCGTGAGGTTTCATATCAGAAGCGAGATGCGCACGTGCACATTTATATACAACTACCTTGAATGCGCTTTAATATATGTTTAAATGCTTTGCTGAGTAGATGTCATGTGGAAGGAAAGAGGGGTGACTTAAAGTGGTGCATCTCACACACCACTTTGTCAGCATCTAATGTGACTACAGGTCATCAAGTCAATAGGTTGCCCACCTCAGCTCCAGTTAGCACTGGGGCATAACCTTGCCTTTGCTGGTTATGGCCTGTAGCAGAATTCCTCCCCTTGGCAGGGCTTAACAGCAAAACATGAGAAGGGTATTGAAGGGATTTAATTGCATAGCTTGCAAGTCTTAGTAGGAGTTGCTCATGTATGTTCTCAGTGCACATGCGGGAGTATAGATGTCTGGATCCTGTGTGACGGGCTATGTCAAAACCAGTGGTAGTAATATAAGCAGCAACACATGGACCTTTTTGTGGTGACTGAAAACAAAAAGAAAAAAAAAAAAAAGAGATAGGTTTTGAAGAAAAGCAAGCGGAAAGGGACCACATAAGCTAAAGGACAGATGACATCCAACAAATTACTTAAAGCTGGAAGACTGAAAGAGTATCCCACTTTAATCTGGAACCGTTGCATTTCCCCTAGATGTGAGCCCACCCCAACACCCACTTACAGATACAGCCTCACTTGGCATACGGCAATAAAACTTTGCCTTTTGGCCACAGAGACTACCGGAATTACATAATGTTCTGTGAGTTTTCTATACAACAAAGGACCTCTTCCATGGAGCCAAAGCTAAGCCAGAAGTCACTTTGACATGCTGTCCCGAGACAAGGAGCCTGGGCACCAGTAAGGGAAATGGGACCAAGAGGTGGAAACACTGGAGAAAGCAGCCGCCTTGGAAAGCACCCTGCAGCACGTAGCACATCCCGGAGCTGGAAGTGGGATGGAGGTGGAGGATGAATGGGAGAGGAGGCAGGGGTGCCAGCAGAGAGGGGTTAAATGCCAGGCTGGGTGGCACACGAAAGGGCAGGCACATGGAGAGCAGGGTGACCTCCGGTCCGCTTTCCTCCAAGATGATGGAGTTTCCCTGTCTTGTCAGTGTGGGGTTATTAAACCAAAATTACATGCTGCAAAATAGACTTCTGCTCCTCATGGTGGGACAGCAGCAGGTCAGCGGGCTCAGCCCCTGCCCAGCCCTCCATCTGGAGCGGTGGCTGTCCTGGCTTGGGGGCATCCCTCCGCCGGGTCATCCCTGTGCTCACCCCATGGAACCGGGCTGGTGGGGAGGGGTGCGCTTCTTTGATGTTTATGAGAAAACAAAGCAGACGGGAGATCATACAGAAAGAAAGAAAGAAAAAGAGGTGGAGGTGGTGGAGTTTCCGTCTCTGGGGACATTCCAAATCCACCTGGATGCGTTCCTGTGCAACCTGCTCTAGGTGAACCAGCTTTGGCAGGGGGGTTGGACTAGATGATCTCCAGAGGTCCCTTCCAACACCTACCATTCTGTGATTCTGTGGAAAAAAAAAAAAAAAGTAAAAAAAAGTGAAGAGATTGCATGCAAAACCAAAGCCACCCTTGAAATCAAGCATACCCTCACAATGCTGGCTCAGGCCTCCCCTCCCTTCCCCACCCGCCTCCTTCCCTATTTATAACACATCTAGGGTCTTCAGCCAGATTGTTTTTACATACGGCTTTGTCACTTAGGAGTGCCTGATGCCAGTACAGTGCTTTAGTGCGCAATGCACGTGCAGGGTTGGATGGACACCATCCCTCTTCCCCCATTCCTACACATGCTTTTCCCCACTGCTCTGCAGCAGCAGCAGCTGCCTTTCTCGGTGTGCCGTGCTCCCGCTGCGTTCCCGAGAGGCTGCGCTGTCCCTGTCCTCCCTCCTCCAGCCATCCCTGTCCTTTCCCTTGGCCAAACCTGCTTTCGCTGGGGCAGCAGCCGCTGCCTGCCGCAGCTCCCGCTCGCCGTCCCCGGTGCCACCGTCCTTCCCTTCCCGCTCGCTAAGGACATGCTGTGGCACAGCCGCCCGGCCGCCACCGCCGCTGCTGCTGCTGCAGTCGTGCAGGTTTGGATTACTGTGCACGCCACGGATGTCGAGCTCCTGTCGTGACCCAGCGCCCCATAGGAGGAGCAAATGAGCTGAGACGTCAACGCGAAAAATTATAGCCATGCGAGCTATCCCTGTGCTCAGCTGCTTGGGGAGCGCATACATGGCTTGTGTGACAGCAGCGGCACACAGAAGCAGCAATGAAATGCAGTTAGCAATACAGCTGGGAGACAGGCAGCCAGGCAGGCACTGGTCCAGTGACTAAAATGATCCTACCGTGAGCCAGCCTGCAGTGCCTCCAAAAGTGGCTGACTACTACACAGGAGCTCGGCTTGCTTTGCAATTACTCCAGTTCCCCCCGGGTGACTGCAGTGTGTGCTCCCTTTTGGTTTTGTTCGCCTTTTTGTTGCTTTTCTTTTTTTTTTTTTTTTCTCCCCACCACCCGTCTCCCTCTCTCTACTCCCGTGTCCTTCTCTCCAGGATGGCGGAAGCAGAGTTGCACAAGGAAAGGCTCCAAGCCATAGCAGTAAGTCAGTTTCATTTTACTTGCTCTTTTGTCCGTCGCCGTGGGTTTGCGGAGGGAAGGGGGGGATCCCGGCAGGGTGGCTGGGAAGCGTCCGGAGAGACTGGCTTTCCCGAAGTTGTGCCTGGAGTTCCCCATTGGGGAAGCGAGTGGTTAAAAGCCTGCTTTGCAGGGTTTGGCGGAGAAAGAGGGCTCTGAGGAAGAGCGTTGAGCTGACACGTGCAGAAAGAAAAATGCGAATGCACAGTGGCACGCTTAAAAGATTGATGATGGAGAAGAAAAGAAGGAATAAGTGGGGAGGAGGGGAGATTGCGGGAGAAAATCACTACTCTGCTGAAAAGATATTTTCTCATGGTGCGAGCTTTATCTTAGCTGATTAAGAAGTTAAGCAAAATGATCTGCTGCAGGGTGGCTTTTACCACAGAAAGTAATTGTGATATAACAAATTTTTAAGACAATTGAATACAAACACTACATTATCAAATTTGTGTAATTATTTGATCTACTAGTTAAACTGTCACCTCAGCTCTGTAGCTGAGCACATGCTTTCAGACAAATTCCCTGACAAATTGCGCCCTGCTGGGGGTAAAGTTTAAGCAGGATTTTGACCCATTTTAGTTGAAACTTTTGTTTTCACGGCTAGGACCGTAATTTGGAGTGAGGTATGGGCTCAGCTGGTGCAGATCTCAGAGGAACGCAGGCAGTGACACCCGGTGAGGATTGGGCCTGGGTGTTGAAAAACCACCATCACCCCGGCACACAGAAATTGCCAGCTCATCTTCTAGCACGACACAGGCGCTGTGTCAAAAGGCCTGTGTTTCCGTGGGCACTGCCAGCCTGACAGACCCACACAGCCTGCCCTTGTTCCAGTGACACCGGGCTCTTCTTCGTCTTCTTCTTCTTCTTCTTCTTCTTCCTCTTCTTCTTCTTCTTCTTCTTTCTTTTTCTTCTTCTTCTTTTTCCTCCCCACGCTGGGATGCTGCTGCAGCTGTGCTGGTCCCGATGGGATGGCACGGTCTGTGCCGGGGACCGCATACCTGGAGGTCTGAAGGGAAATGACAGATGATGGCAGAGCCCACATGGGTTTTACGTTCCCTTCCCCGGTTCCCCCAGTGATCAACAGATGCTACATTTTACTGTAGCCGGCAGAGGTTACAGATTTCCTTTGTAGTGAGAGGCATGGCTGCTGCTGCTTCTGCTGCTGCTGCTGTTCCAAGCTGTTTTCTTTACGTCTGCTAATAGGTCCACGGAGATTTAAAATAACCCGATGTAAAACAAATAGATTGGGGGTTTTCTCTCTCTAAAATATTTCCTAAAATAGAGCAAATAGTATCAGTTGATAGGGAGAGGGGGATACCATAACCATTTAATTTTCAGGCGGCGGAAAGTAGATGCATATTTTTAAGCTGGTTCACAGTTTTCTGTCAGCAGTAGGCACTGCCGAATCTCCACATGGAAACACAGGGAGCATTCGCCTGGCAGCCACCCTCACCACTGCCTCTGGTTTGGGACTTCTGTGCGGCAGAACCATTCTGCTGAGCTGCTCCGTGCATTGCTGCTGTGCATAGCTCTGAAAAACTTCCATCTCCACATCAAAAAAACAATGGTTTACATTATTACAGCTTCTTTTGACTGCTCTATAACAGAAAACCAAGTGGTACCCTTTTCCACTCCATATGATGTGCTTAAACCTTTCATCAAAGTAAATCAGGTGCTCTGCTTCTTGGTGCTTTGCATTTCACACCAATGAGGCCATTATGGATGTAAAATTATCACCTGGTGTATTGCAGCTTTTTACAGTAGGTTTATGCTGGTATGAGAGAAGGATTTGAAAATCTGGATATTCATTTTATATATATTTTTTTCCTCTTTGGTTTCTATTTTTGGCAACAAATAAAGCATAAGATAGCAATGTATGCAGTGAATTAGATTGAAATAATTTTACTGCAGCTTCCAAAATATTCAGCCTTATTTTAAGCTTGAATGTGGTTCCATGAACTGGCGTGTTTGCTTACCCACTCTGCAGAGCAACAGGTTTTCCATATAAGCTTGTTAGGTAACTTTTCTCCCATGCTTGGGCTGCTGCAAATGTTTGTCAGAATGCAGAGAAGTTTATTTCTAGTGTAAGCTTTGCTCCATGAGGATGACATGACACAAGTTAGGCGTTTCTCTTCGGCCACTGGTTGGCTAAAATAAGGTCCATTCTCAAAAGTTGCATGGCTTTTCTTAGAAGAAGAAAAAGGTGGCATTTCGGTTCAGCTTGGTGTTCCCTTTATTTTGAGAACCTGCAGTATCTCACTCAGACGAGCAGAAGCTCACACCAGCACTCTTCAAGCAAGCTGGCTGAATGCTAGGCATATAGAAGGAAATCCATTTACCATTGGGACTTCTACACACTGTTGCCTGTGTGTTTGTTCTTGCTTCCATAACCAACATGGCAAATGAGCTTGCCAGGAAGACAGGCAGAGTAAATTTTAAGTGTGCCTCAATAAGTATTTAAGGAAAACAAAATCCAAACATGGAAATACAAATATTTGCACCAGAAGGATGATGCCTTGTGCAGTTTCATTTCGTACTTTGTTGCTGTGACTAATCACAGCTTTAATATATGCCTGTCTGGCACGGAGGCAAGTGTCGTGGGAAGAGGAAAAAAGGGGTCTAACTGTTAGGGCATTAATCTAAACCTTGGTGAACATGAGTTAGCCACTTGTTTTGCCAGCAGCAAGCACTTAGCCTCTCTGTGCATTCATTTTCTATCTGTAAACTGAATAATGGACTTTGCCCTTGTCTCAGAGAGCTGTTGGGGATGTATGCAAGATTGAGGAGAACTTGGATGCAAGATTGAGGAGAACTAGGTTTAGCAGGGTAACAAACAGCTAAATAAGTCTTTTAAAAATAGAATTTGTGATTCAAAAAAAAAAAAATATTTTTCAGATCTTTCTATTTCTGAAGTTCCTAAAATTCGCAAACTGAGAGACTGCAGAGTCTGTAAAACTCAGAGCACTGTGGCAGTCCAGTTTGAGAAGTGGGAAGATGTGAGACAACTACTGAAAAGTGGAACCCAGTTCTCTCTGCCTGGGAGGAAAACATAAGCTCTATGTCCTGGGGAGGTCCTATGATGGCCAGGAGCAATTGGTTTTCTGATCCTTCCATGTGCAGAGGTCACATCACATCTCGCCACTTGGGTATCACGTGTGCCACAGACAGATACTGGTAAATCTTTCTGTCATGCTCATAGCATCTGTTTGAGCCTGACCCTAAATCACCACAGCACAGATCTGCTGCTCTACTGCCAATGGAGCCGAGCAATGCCCGCTCTGAACGCTGTGGGAAGATGCCTTGCAGGAAGCAAGCAAGAGGTTAAAAGAGGAGGTCGGAAGCTGTCCCCTCTCTGAGCTTGTTCCTATAGCATGATGCAGTGCTTGCATCTGCTCTTTTCCTGAATGGGGGTGTGTGTGTAAAATTTTGGGTGAAAAAGGAAGCATTTTTGTGGCTTTAAAATGTATGCCTGCTGCGTGTTGCTCAGAAGTTCAGAATGCGACTAGTCCCAGAGGAAGCAAGCTCGGTGGCCATGGGACAGGTGAGCTGAGTTAGTTGACCACATTTTTGATAAATAAAGTGTGTGACTCCGCACTTTATTATATGTGTCTATGACTGCAGAGATCACCATCAGATAGTGATGTAAATATAGACAAGCATTTTCAAAATGTAAATATTTTCCATCAGTTCGCAATCATAAATCTGGGAAGTGGGGATATTGTGTATGTATCAGTGCGTCTGGGGCACAAATGCACATACGATGTAGTGCCTTGTAGGGAATCATTGAGGGACAGCACTGAAGAGAAATCATCCACTAAAGCAACAACCAATGCAGGAGCTGGAGGAGGTTTTCAGGTTAAGGACATCCCCAGGCTACAGATGCAAGTGGGAAGCTACTAAAATGTACTGATTTCTTAGCAAGTAAAACAAGTGCCCACCTCTGAGAACCAGGAGCTCAGTGAAGCATTAAAAAAAAGTAATTATTGACATTCAAGTAGCCATGTCAAAGATACCTCCTGTCGAACAAGACCATTCTGGCTTTTTCTATGAGATTATATGTTTGTTGGGCTGGATCTAAAGTTACTTAAATGTCACCAGGTGTTTGACTTAGTATGTCAGGACACTGTTGTTTAAAAATAGCCCCCTCCTGTATCAGTGGGGTCTGCCTTAGATGGATTAAGGACTGGCTCTCAAAAGGTTGCCGGTAGCGAGGGAGACTGCTGAACAGAGCCTTGTTCCTTGAGAGCAAAGGCAGGGGAGAGCTTATAGGAAGCAGCTTTTCAAGGCTTGAAGGTGTTCTCTTTTGGTACTTTGATGTAAATGAAAAATCAAAATCGATAGTGTGCAGGTAGCATAAAGAGAGGTGGAGGAGCAAATACAACGACAAAAAGCAGCCGTGCAGAGCAAGTTGGATTATTTGGTGAATGGGGTCCTCCATTTAAAAAAGTCCTTCACGCCACTATACAGCTGATGTTAAGACAGGCCAATGTAGGATGGCACATCCAAATAAAAGTGAGTAGAGGCCAGCACCACAGACGAGGGCACTCTACACTCTGAGCAGTGCTGCCTTTTGCAGGGGACTAGAACTAGTGCGCGATGAGGGGGGGATCCTTCTTCTGCAAAGGAGATTAGTTTCATACCAGTTAAAACTATAGCAGGTGAGGTTTGAGAGTCCTCCCAAAAGGGAGGCAGGTGCATACATGTTTGCATATAGCATTGCACTAATTTTTCAACAGGTCTTTGAAAATAGTAATACAATTATCTTTTGGAAAGATAGTACTGGTGTAGTTTCAGTATCATAATTGCTGGTAAGCTAGGCATTCTACATTTCTGGGTTGGACACTCAGCAACTGCAGTGAGCATCATGTGGTGTCCATAAACTTCAGAAAATTTATTGACAGAAATGCCAGTATCTCTTTTTTTCCCCCATTCACCTATTGTCTATTACCCCACAAAATTAAAACTCATGACTAGTAGATCTCATGCGCAAGGTCGTTTTAGTGTAACAGTTCTCCACAATTTTTGAGAGTCCTTTCAGAGAACATTGTTCATGAAAATTAGAATCTCTGATTGGGGATCACATAGAAAGACGTGGCAAATTCATTTAATCAACAGTTTAGTATTGCTGTGATGACTTATTACACTGGTTTCCTATGCCTTCATTTGGGAAGTAATGTTTTTGTCCTTATAGTTAAGCACATGATCAAATCTATCTGAATTCAGTTGTTTTCAGACCTAGAGCCTGCAGAAAAAAAGGGCAACAATGTATAGAAAGAGTAAGCAGGCCTGGAATTTCCTGCTCGGAAAACAGGTGAATGAGAAGAATCTACAGAATTCTGTAAGATCGTGAGTGTTACAGAGAGGATAAGGAAATACTACTCACACATTTTGGAACAAGAATTGCTAGGTGTCTAAGGAGAGTAGCAGTTGTGGACAAAACAAACTCAAAGAGATGTTCTTCCTAAAATGAGTTGTTGAGCTGTAGAGCCTTTCTCTCCAGGATGTGGTGGATGCTCAGAGTGCACCTGGGCTTGAGGAGAGCCTAAGCATACTCATGAAAGTGGAATCCATTAAGGACTTTCCCATTAGATAGAAGCAATTTTTGAGTTGCAAATTACTAGAGGCTGGCAGAGAAGTTTTACCCGTATTTGCCATGCTCCTGAAGTCTTCTGCTTTAGGCACTGTGCGAGAATAGAGCATGGGCTAGATGGTCTGGCGCAGTGCAGCCCATTCTGTGTGCTCAAACACATTCCTGGAGTAACCATATCTTTTAAGTGCTTTCATGAGTTTCAGCATTAAAGAAAACCCCCCCTTACAATTCATCGTGAAGCTTATTTGAATAGTGCTGCAACATACTTTAATCCAATTTTTCCATTCCCATTTTTCCCTCATTATCCTATTTGAAATTGTATTTAAGGCTTTGATTAATCAAACCCGTTCCTCTGCCATCTAGTTCCTCAGCAGTCCTAACATCCAACTACCTGAAACCGAAAATCCTCCTGTAGCTGTAGCTGTCCTCTTTTATATTCTGAGCTGAAAAAACTTAATGGCTAGTCAGACCTTAACAGATTTCCAGAGTATGCTATGGTGTGGAAAACCTGGCGGGGTTAGGAAGAGTCTGTATGCTGCTGCAAATATTTCCAGGAATGGGCTTAGTGTGTGTAAACTGGGGATTATCGCAACGTAAATCTAAATGAGATCTATATTGTGAGCACGATGTGAACCTGTGAGGTTCCCGTGAACCTCGGTGGAAGTCAGTCATGGGAGAGGAAGTGTTCTGTTTATATTTGCTGTAAGGGATGAAGAGAGGTTTCTCTCACACAAATCTGCAGTCCTGCGCTGGACTGCAGCGATATCGTGAGTCAGCTTCGTGGCAGACCTTGCAGAGAGAAACCCGTGCAAGCACAGTTGTATCTTGTCTTGACTTCTAGAGCATATAAAACACTGCGAGTTCATGCACAATGTAAGAAATGTTATGGCCTTTGCCCATTCTAAGCCAAAAGCTAAAGAAAAATGCCAGTAATGTCTGAAAACTAAAATTGCTGCCTTGGGTTTTATCTGTACTTTTGCTTTAGGAATGTCTGCGCGACAGCAAGAGAAACGGAAATATGATGAAAAAATATCGCTGTCAAGGTATCAGTGAAAACTAGGAACAAATAGAAACCAGAGACCAGCTTGCTCTCGAGAAATTTCTAGACAGTCTCCAGACTTACCCAAACTCTACTGTTTAAATTTAGAATTGTTTCCACAGCACATTCCTAGCCCTTAACACACCACCAACATCTCTTGAGCACAGACAAGGGGCTGAGATACTGGATTTCGTTTTGTGCCTTTCAAATTTATGTTTTGCAAAAGAAGTTGAAAATGGGTGAAGAGTTTTTGTGATTTTCCTGTTGTTGTTGTTAAGCCACTCTGGTATACCAAAGTAAAATAGTTGTGAAAGATTTACATTTTTGGAAACTAGTAAACAGCTCTAGCCTGGCGTGTAACATTAAGGACAGATGCCGCAAGTTGTGGTAGCAGTGGGGTAGATGTTGATGTGAAGTCAGAGGTGACAGTTGGGGATTTACATGCTAGGATAAAAGCCATGGATAGCCGGATAGCTGAGACGAGGGCGGGATGGGGCTGGAAGTGGGTGCGTGGTGATGCGCAGCCTCTCCTTGAGCACTCTTGCTCTTCCAGGAATCACTCCTTCTATCTAACTCCTTACCGGTTTTGCAAACACTGCTTTATTCTGGTACAGAATGAAGTCTACTCCTTCATCAGCTGAAAACTTGCAAAGTACAGTCAACAGCAAGATGGTTGGTCTGCAGCATGTATTTGGGAAAGCAGCGGACCATGCATGTGTAGTAAATTATGAGGACCCACACTAGTAGTATTTAGCTTCTGAGCCTCT
Source organism: Dromas ardeola (assembly GCA_013398915.1). Classification (NCBI taxonomy): domain Eukaryota; kingdom Metazoa; phylum Chordata; class Aves; order Charadriiformes; family Dromadidae; genus Dromas; species Dromas ardeola. The sequence continues at coordinate 105,927 of VYZM01021361.1, forward strand.
TTGTGAGTGGGTCCCAAGGAACTTTGCAAAGATTTTTGTGTATTTGTTTTTTGACGGGGGAAATGAAGCTTGGGGAAGGGATTTGTTTGCCTGTTTCACCAGGAAAGTTAACAGAGCCATGAATTCAATCCCATGCTTCCTTATTGAGGTAGGATAGGGCTGAAATGTGATTGCAAACCTTGCCCTCTCTCGAATGGCACGTGAGCCTGTCCTGAGCCTGCGTGTGCTGAGGCACTGTTTGGACTCAGGATGCCTTTCAGGGGCAGGACTCAGGAGCACAGGGATGCTACACCTGCCTCTGGTCCTAATTTCCATTGTAAATTGTGATCTAAGAAAGCCACGTCCTGCAAGGGTTAACATCGCCCGACAAGCCCGGTGGCAGTGAAATGAGTATGGCCTTTTGGCAATTGCACAGCAGACCTGCGTAGCTCTTGACACACAGATGCTTTTTGTTACTTAGCTGACTTGCAGCAAGGTTAGGCGCTGGAGGCATGTAAAGCTTTCTTCCTCTTCGCCAGTAAAAACAAATGCTCTATGTGCACAAAAAAAAAAAAAAAGGCCAACAACCAATGCAGTTTGGGGAGCT
>VYZM01021361.1:106567-178271 GCA_013398915.1 Dromas ardeola
CCAATGCAGTTTGGGGAGCTCTTTTTTTGGAAGGAGGCAGACCTGCTACCATCTCTGAGTTGCGGCCCTTCCCAGACGGCGCGGAGCTCAGGTTGTTGATTTAGGCAGTGCTCTGATTATTTTAATTGGAGCTGCTAGCATCATTTGTCAGGATCCACCGACAACAGTTAGCAGGGTGGGGCTCAGCCCCTCTGCAATGCCTAATAGTTGCAGTGGCTGACAATCAGCTCAAGATTTCGACAGCAGAGGTGTGCTCAGATTGTAAAAAATACCTACCTTGAAAGAAAGCCCTCAGTTTACCAGCAGAGGGCTAAATAAAAGGTGCTTTCCAGCCTTTTGGGGACATGTCATTGTCAACTCCTCTGCTTCAGCCATGTTCTTTTGCCATGCAGGGCTGTAAGCAGCACTGCGGTAGGAGAGAGTAACCTGGGCAGGTAATGGCTAAGGAGAGCCTGTTGAGAGGCTGAAAATTTCAGGCAGAAATTAGAAGGCAGATTGCCGTGTAATTTATTGCTGGAGGAGGAAGAGTTGAGCCGCCCGCAAAGCTTGCTGCAGAGAGTCACACAGCTGCAGTCTCTTTATGGCAGCAGCAGGAGCGAGTGCGGAGCTGAGATTACTGGGAGCGGGTAGCGGTGCTACATGCAGGCATCTCGCTATTAACCAGCTGAGTGCCGCGTGCTGCAGTGTACACACACACACACACACGTTGTTAGCCTCCCGTGGAACAGGTCTGCGCTGCGCCATGTCTCAGGTCCTTGGAAAAACTCCCGCTGACATCCATGAGTTTTTAAAGGATCCCTAGTCATCCAACTGTTTCCCGTTTGGAGCATAAAGCAAACACTTGGCAACCAAGGTGTCACTAAATTTATGGTAACTGCAGCACAGGGGACTGGATTGTCTTATACACTGGCTTTGGTTCAAAATTACTGTCTTGGATGTGTTGGCAAGTCCTGGCAGCTCTGTGCAGATAGTATAGTGTTTGGGAGTTAATCCCTTAACTATTTTGAATTCCTACGTACATTGACATAAAAAGTGAGACATGGTTGTTAATCATGTATTTGTTCTTAATAAATATAAGCATATGCAAGCACTTGCTGCACTTTGGAGAAGTAGATGCCAGCAGAAGGCTGATTCTTTTTCCAGCATTTTAAGCTGCATCTTTAAGACCGATCCTTGTGGCAGGGATAACTACTGAATTAGGAATGTACATAAACACATCCCAGCATCATGGTAAACTTTGTAAACTGTTCTGGTTAAGGAAGTAACTTCTAACCAGACAGGAAAAAAAATCTCCATGTTTTAAAAAATGAAATAAACAGTTAAACATAACATCTTTAAGAACTGTGCCCCTATATCAGTAAGACAGTAAGAAATATCAGCTAAATTTATGCTTGCTATTGCTGAAATTTCAAAAAGTACAAAATTAAGACTGAAATCCATTTAGGGTATCTGAAACTCCTCTGTGAAATAGAAACCCGCTCATACTTTTGGTGCTTTTCATTATCAGTTGCCTGATCTCCAGAGAAAAAATAATAGAATCTAAGTGGTTTACAAGTGTTTTTGTCCTTGTCATGTGCAACATTGCATATGATGTTGAGCAAAGGTTTTGGTGAGATTGATGTGACACTGAACAATGCAGACCTCCTCTGAGAATTTCTCAGCAATTCACAGGCCTGAATGTCCCACAGAGGAGTTGTTCCAGAATCAATAAAGTTTCTAATATAGATAACTCTTTACATTAATGATTATTTTTTTCTGGGCTTTTAAAACAGTATAATAATTCATAAATAAGGAGATGAGGTATCTTTTAAAGATTATTGCACTGCTAAGAAGGAGGGGACGGACAACACAGCTGAACTGGAGAGAGGTGGTAGGAGCTGCTGCTACAACTCTCCCACAAATCTCAGGGCGCTGGGAATAATTCTCCTTTGCATTTGGCCCCTGTCTCTCAGGAAAGCAATGCACCATCCTTCTTTGCCTGAGAACTCACAGTCCATGAAAAGCAGACATAAGGAAACAAGACTAGTGTTTTGGTGGTCCAAGTACCTGCTTGGTTTCTACCGCGTGTTGGTTTGTGACGTTGTAGGGCAAACTACCATCCTTGCTTAGACACATAAGGGAACAAAAATAGTCTTTGGTCTCTGTTACTTTGAAAACAGATGTTCCTTGATGAAAAAAGTCCAGTTTACATTGATGTGGCTAATATTGACCAGATGGTTGCGGACAAATCATAGGTGGCTGGTTGCAAGGCAGTAAGGTCCAAAAAGATCAGGTGCCCCTGGTTATATATTGTCACTATCTGTATGGATTGGAGAGTGGTTTAACTAACCTCCATCCATGTGCCACTGAAGGCAGAAGTGGCATCGGGCTGTGTGCTTTCCTGGTGACACCCGTGAGCTTACCAACCAGGAAGACATACCTGCAGGGCTTGTTGCATGGTTCGTGCTTTTGGCTGCAGTCAGCACACTGAGCTGGAGGAGGTTTCAATAAGAAGGTGGTAGATTTGGTTTATCATTGGCGTTGTTGTGCTGGTCACATCTCTGTCTAGCTGAAGCTAACAGGTGCAAAAGTGGCTAGAGAACTGAAGGAAGAATATAAATACTAGCAATCAGTTGTCACAGTGGAAACCTGTACCAAAGAGTGTCCAACCTGGGTCTGACCTTGTTCCAGTTCTAGACAGCACGTCATGGACCTGGATCAGATAACGCAGGGCAATCACTGTATCTGTAACCTGGCCTTCGCTGGAAGGGACTGTGAACGCATGTGAAAAAGAGAGTTTTAAATGGTACTGGCAGATTACTAGCCTTTTTCACATCGTGTCTTCAAAACATGTGAAAGATTCTTAACACCTAGTACTAAACCATTGCTGGATAGCAGCTCTAAAGAAAAGATGATAATGGATAGTCCAGGGAACATCAGTCAGCAGTGTCATCCATCATGGAAAAGGCAAACAGGCTAGCATATATAAACAGGAATGCTGCCTATAAGGCACATGAAATGGTGCTTTGTTGAGACCCATGCTGAACGTTAATCTCCAAGAAAGACATGGGCCAAATGGAGAAGAGTCCAGGAGAGCCAGCAATGATCAGAAGTGGAGAAAAATTACTTCTGAGGGAAGACAGAATAAATCAGAGTTGTCTGGCCTAGTGAAGAAAATACTGAGGTTTAGCTGATCTTGTTTAAGGGTAGGAAAAACTTTCCATATTCCTCCACTATTTCTGCTTGTTCTCAGATGTTGCTCAATCACCCAGTGATAAGCAGTTTACATATAAAGGGTTCTTCTGCAGACAGTTAGTTTTCTTGTGATGCCAAGCACAATCCTTCCCTGAGAGAAGTCTGAAGCTGGGTTGGTGTACTTTGCATTTTGGATAGGCTTAGTGCGTGGGTAGTCATACACTGGAGTTCCAATAGGTTGGATAACATGATCATGTCCGAGTACATAAAATTACCTCTTTCGTTGGATTTAGAACACCAGTCCCTATACTATTCTCCTGCAACAGGACTCTGTCCTGCTCCCCACCAAGTTAATAGGAATTTTACTGCTAGTTTCAGTGGTGAGCAGGAACAGACCCATACTATCCCGGAAAGTGTTCACACTATTTCTGACTCTTTATCATCAAAAAAAGTGCCAGATATGTGCCAGTTCACACATCTAAATCAGACTTTCCAGGACAACCAGTTATAAGGCTGAGGGTAAATAGAGAAGGTGGAATTCACGGTTCCTCTAAACTTGAGAGGTGCATAGTTTGCCACTCGACACATACTCTTATATGGCTAAACTCACTTATCAAAAGTTTCATGTAAAAGAATGACTAGATTTTAGACTCCACATGTTCTCATTCACACACACAGGAGACAGCCAATTTGAGAACCTGTGTGTCTTAACAGCCACTGCTCTTGACTTCTTCTCTTGTGTGTTGCCAAGAGTCCTGATATTTAATAACCTTTGCAGAAATAAGCTTCCCGTGCTTTACCTGCACTTAGTAAGTAGGTGCTTTTTCAGTTGACTCTTCCGTCCAACAAAAGCTTTTTCTCTTGCTAGAAATGTTACCAACAGAAAAAAAAAATATATAGTGACAGCACTATTTTCTCAGAAAGATTATGGGAAGAAAAAATGGAGAAAAAAAAAAAGAGGGGGTGGTGTATTTTCCGTTCCAGGGAAATCATGTTTGTGGTTCCTTTGTTGGTCCTGGAAGCTGTGAAACTGTGAAGGCTTAGCAAGCTGAAATTTCTCTAATGCTCTAGCCTAAAATCAAAGGGGATGAGACCCCTGCCCTTCAGCTAGCATAAAATAATGCTAGCAGAAGCAAATCAGGCCAATACTGTCACTGAATTTCATTGCTTTTCTCTTTGTTCAGCCTAACTTGTTTCTGAGTTGTCTTTGCAAATCAATGAAAAATTTTGCACTGTGAAACTTCGGAGCAGATCCTTAGGACATTGTTGGGAGCTGGAAAATGCATTACGCATAATCTGTAGGGCAAATGAATCGTCAAAGTCCTCTAGAAAGCTCAACTGCAGGCAGGTGATTTCATTGTGGCTGCATTTTGACCTGTATGTGCAGAAAGGCTTTCCGCATGCATTAAGGTAGGGCAACAGGTGCTCAGAATATAGCACAACCTTACAGATTTATCTTTCTCTGTTTCTATGTTTTGAGACAGTTCACATAAGTTTAAGAAACTGATCAGAGAGCTTTCACTGCTGATGTGCTGTTAGCATTGCACTCCGTTTCAAGCAGTTTCTACTTTTTTAGCACAATTTTTTTATTTAATAAAACCCTACTTAAACCATGAACAATGAACAATTGGTTTGCTTGTGGATATATTGCTGAAGCACGATACGTTTCCATGTGTGATCCAGAATCACAGATATTGGATACTTACTAAGGTGCAAAGGTGGTGAAGCTTGGTGAGAACCTTTTACTGTGTTGTAGCAGAAATTACCTCCTGAATTATAGACTGTTGTGATTGCCACATTGGGCTGTGATTTAACAACTTAATTCCCTCTTTTTTGACCAAATTTTTTCCCTTTAAAAAAAAAAAAACCAAACAAAAACCCCTGTTTTGGCTGATTGAGAAATATCAACAGTGTGTTTAGTTGTTCCAAGAGCTGGGATGTTTTTTACTGTGAAGTGCATCACTTTCTGAAAAGTGACTGTGTAAATGGCATTCAGAAATTCAAGTTGCATTGTCTTTCAAAGGTTACCATAGCATATTCCATCTACAAAATGTTAGAAATGTTTTCCTTGGCTAAAAGGCACCAAAAGAATAATTGCGATCATTTAGGGCATGTCTACATCATACACTGAAGTACCTACATCTGTGCAAAGGTGCACATCTGGCTTTTGGGTCTGCTAGGTATCCAAAACAAGTCCACATTGTGGCAAATCAAATGTTTATTGAATGGGTGTACAACAGATATCAAAGGTAATGGAAGCAAGCTGGTAACTCGGTCCAAGTTCAGTACAGAGCAGCTAGGATGAGCACAGCTGCCGCTGCAGAGTGCTGTGGTGTATGGCATCGATTAACTCCCCATCTGACTGAAAAATACATGCCAAAGAGCCTTACTCAGTAAACTCAGCGTGAAGCCTAAACTTCTGTTTCAGAAAGGAGGCATTGCAGTTGTTTATTATTCTCCTTAGTGTCCTTATTCAGACATTTTTTTTCCCAACAACCACCATCACAACATTTATTTTTTTTATTTTCCGTTGCTCTGATGAGGACTAGCTGTCTTACCACTTTTTTCCTGACACATGAGTAAGAGCAAAATTGTCAAAAGTATCCACTAACTCTGAACACTCAGCATGAGGCATTTTCAAAACCTGCATTTTTCAGAAAATATGTTGTTGTGTGATGCTTCATATATCCAGAGTACCTCTTGTGTTGATATGAAAGACACTGTGAAACTTCAGTACATCTGACTTTTGCATTGCTACACATCCATCCAAATCTCCATTGTGGCAAATCAAGTGTTTATTGAAGTGCTTTAGCCTGAAGAGACTTAGAGCATTTTGTAGGGGGAAAATAGTTCTTCTGAGGCAGCTGACCAGGTTCACAAGTGGCAAATTGAACAACAGTACACAGTTTGTGATAGGAGAAAATTGCACCTACTTACCTTTTTAACGTTGATTGTATCATTGATCTCTGCTTTTAAAATTCAATCAATCAATATTAATTCTGGGTTTATTTTTTTCCATGAAACACAGATAAAAGGAAGAAGGAGAGAAACCAAATCTATTCAGTAGTAAGTAATACAGGACATGCCATTGGAGACCACAGCATTTGTCATGCTAGAAAAGCAAAAAACCCACACTTCTATAATAGAATTGGTTTTGGTTTTGTCACTGAATCATCCTGTAGGATTGTTCGTGCCACTTAAACTTCCGTCCCCATCCTTCCCTACAAAACGTGGACTGTGATACTTACTGTTGAACTATATGAAAATCACCTAAAACAAGTCTAAATGGTCCTTTGAAAATGGGACTTCAGGCACAAGCACTTCCCAGAGCTTTATTATTCTGTCTCCAGCAGTTAGTGAAACTTCGTGTTACAAGGGAGGGAAAGGGAACCCCATTATGCACCTTCTGAGTAGTTTCAGGGTAGTTTTCTTTCTGTTTTGGCAGTGGAGAAGACGAATCTCTAGTGTTTGTTACTGGCATTAAAGCAGTGCCAGCTGAGGTCTGTGCCCTGTTGTGCTAGCACAACAGCAAACACATGCCCAACAACAGCCTCCAGCAGAGCAGAGACCACAGAAGATGAGAAATGAGCACAGAAAAGTGAAATCATTTACCCAAGGACATTCGGCAAGCTGAACCCTATAGGTACTTCATTTCACTGTGACATTGGCAGGCTACACGCTGAACCCCACTGTTCATGTCCACGTTAACTGCTCTGGTCAAAGGTTCCCAGCCTGCACTGAAACCCACAGCCCACTGAACTGCTTCTGTTATGGGTACAGAAGGGCCCTATGTGAGCATAAGAGTCTTGTCTTACCTACCTTCTTCCCTGCAGGATGCTCTGACCCTTTGGTGGCCCGAGCTCTCCACCACCTCTGTGAGACATGCCAGCAAGCACTTCAGAAGAGCACCTTCTGTGGAGTTTTCATGCACTTTGGTTAGCCAGCATCAGCAGACTCCATACTCCAACCTGTGCTGCAGTGCTGATCCTCTGCAGTGTTGCATATATTCTGTGACTACAGTGTGTGCAATCAATTAATACATCATTTTTAGTTTTTACTGCCTTCCTGCATGGGAGCAGGATAATACCAATAATGCACTTTCGTAGATCCTTCAGAGATGTCTCAGCACCAGAATTTGCCTTGAACATCTGCCTGCTGACTCCAGTTCAGAGGCATCTGAAGCCAGGGAAGGAACCTGGATCCAAGCCTTGCTGACCTGGCAGTTCTTCCTTTTGCTTACATTCATGATCACTGTTATTCATCGCCCAGTCTAATTTGGAGTGTGTAGGGCCAGGTTTTGTTAGTACTTTTGCAGTGAAGGACAGAGAGAGTTTAGAAGCTGATAGGCCATTACACAGAATATGTAGTACAGCATCGCACCACTGAATACCTCATGCTTCTGTATTTCTAGGGAAGCAAAACAAGAACATCCCTGCATAGTCTAGCATGACATAGGAAATAAATAGATTGCATTTCCTTCTCTGCAGCAACACTACCTATAGAGATAGCTTGATTTCCCTCCCCTTCTATTTTGATTCACAGACACACCCAAAGATACTGTCCCTCGTCAAGTAATAACCCTTAGAAAGAAATATCATTTACACTGTGAGTAAAGGATGGCTTTAGGAAGGAGAAGCATAGATGGAAATATTTTCAGCTATACAGAACTGTTCTGTCCAAGTCATTACAAATCACATAACTGTGGCATGTATTTTCAAAACCCTAGCAGTGGAATGGATCATTTCTGCTTCTGCCTTTCAAGCTGTGATCTTGGACAGGTGGTGGGAAATTCTGAGTTTTTAAGGCTGTTAAGATTCAGAGAGGAAAAACAAAAAGGTGAAAGTGTTGGCGCCGGTTTCCTGGCATGCCTCTTGGAAGGAAGAGAGCCTTTTTCCACCATTGCCGGTTATCAGGACTGTCAGCCAGCTACTTGCATCCTTGCGACAAGCATCATATTTTATTAGTATGTCTATCTTCTCTGTATGCCAGCTGTTCAGCACAGGGCTGCAGGAAAGATCATTATGGTAGACTTTGACTTGGCAAAAGTTACATAAGATGTATCAGAAGAGAGGATTTTTTTTTCTGTATGTCTTTCCCTTATAGAGGCTTTCTTGTAAATGGGAGATAGAAGTATTACCGCCATTCCCATTGAATGCTTCATGTGAGATGAGATATGCTGTTAACAGTTTAGAAAAGTATTTCTAAACCTTCTCCCTTTTTAATGATTCCATGCAGGTTTAACTTTTGGCCTCTACCTGACATACCATTATCAAGCACCAGAGATTAAACCATTTGTGGATGTGACTGAACTTATGTTTGTTTCATTATCAAACTAATTTGATCAGATTTTGTTTTTAACTTTCTTCTTTGCTTCTGATATCGGTGTGCCTTTGGACTAAGCAATGTAGCAATCCCACGCTGTGCTCCAGCATGGCAACTGGCCATAGTGGAGACAAGTAGAGACATCTCTTGCAGGTATGCCTGGTGGTTCAAGCCTATCAAAGGTTGCCATATTTGGGTGGCATTCAGGGCCCAGCTTGATGCGTCATAGAAAACACTCAGTAGAAATGTACAGTGGCCAAAAAATACTTTACTATGGAAAACTCCATTGTTCAGCACCATGCTGTCTTTCTCTTTAACGGTTTTCTCCTTCCCCTTCATAAGACAACTCAGGAGATGCCATTTCATCCTTGGCATGCGTGTATTTGCACATTTTTAATATCATTCCTTACTGTTTTTCATGTTTCTTTTCTTCCCCATGACCAACCTGGTTTGCAGTTTTTCTTCAGGACACAAAATCTTGACCAGATTTTCAGAAGAATTCAGCATGCAGTGTACAATAGGAAAGGGTTTCAATGAAAGATGCACCCTTGGAAATACAGGCTCTGTTGTGCCCTGCCCCTTACCGCTTCTGTATGCAATGGTTATATTTTCATAACATACCTCTAAATGTAGTGAATATGTCTATGATAAAACCCTGGTGGGTGGATCCCATCTGCTTGTCACACTGTAAGAAAGCACTTCAGAAACCTAAAGGAAAAGAAAGTCACAAATGTACCCATCCTTACATCCTATCCAGGCTTCTTATTTCCTTGTCCTGTTTGATGTCTGTCTATGCAAATGCCAAGACTGAAATTCATCTCTTTTCCCAATTTTTTTTTCACTCAAAACTTTACCTTCATGTTTCTTTTACTAGCTTTTGAAACTCTGTCTTTCAATTTTCCTTTCAAATAGGGAAATAAGATAGATTCCTCTCATACTCACATGCCAATAACATTTTTCCCCCTGTAATCCTGTATTTTTGGGCACTGTTTCTGGAGAATCAGCTACAAGATACACTTTAGATGAGAACCATCCATAGTAATTACCAGCTAAATCTTTTCTTATATCACACTTTAGAGGAAATTATTCCAGAGGGAAATTCTTAGCAAACTCGCTATTATAAATACTGCTTAAATTAGTTCATAGTTATAGAAAATTAAAAGGAAGGGGAAGCTTTGCAGGAACTACTGTTTTCTCCACCTTTAGATTGTAAACCAAGGCTGAGGAATTGTGGAAAGGCTACGGACATTTGAAAAAGAAAACTATGCAGATCTGAGCAAGAGTTAGGTTTTAATTTGCATTCAGTCACTTCCTTGGCAACTTTATTGCTTTAAACTTATCAGCCTTGTTTCCTGATGACAACGTGTTACTGACTTCAGCTCAAGTTGATGGCAAAGATATTACTGATTTAGAAAATAAACTGTCATCTAGCAGAAATGATCTGCCTTTGACAGTTTGATGCACACCGAAGTGCCCAGCTGGAGCTGTGGAGTCATAACATTACCACTACTTGGGGGAGCAAAAGGGATCACAAAGAGCCTACAGTGCAATAAAAGGGGGTGTTCATCCTTGCTGGTTTGCACGGAAGAATATGGTTATATGATGGCTCCATAATGAAGTGGAGATTTGGCTTGTAAAATACAGATAATAAGAAAAAATTACAGTATTTCATATACTTTTTTTTATTCTTTTCCGTAGTTGGATCATACTTCCACCTTTTCCCTGCATTTATAAGGACTCATAACTTCCTTTTTTGTATGAAAGCGGAGATTCCCATGTTGTCACATAACTCTAAAGCTAAGGTTTTAAGAAAAATAGGAGATGTTGTGAAACGTGCTATAAAATCACAAGAGTTGGCAAAACAGGGCTAGCAGTAATGTTGTTTGATATTCCTCCTGTGTATAGCCCACAGTGACATTCAAGACTTTTACTAGCAGATCTGCAGAGGATATGATATGCTTCTAGCAAGGAGAGGTTTAGTTAAGTATCAGAAACTCGCACTTTGAGACCTAAACTGAGAACAGATGCAAAGTCAAGACTGAGAGCTTGCAGCTACAATTGACAGACGAATTCTTTCATGGTGACCACCCCTTAAAAAATAACTTTTGCAGGACAAAATACCACAATTGAATTGCAGCTGTGATGGAGGTTACCTATGAGTAAAGATTGCTGTACATCTCCACATGGAAATCTGATGGTTGATATAACTGAATCTTAAGTTTTGTCTCCTTGTCTGGGGCTTCTTGGTATTCCTATAGTGCAAATGGTAGTACCTAGTACTCATAAGATTCATTGTTGCCTCAAAGTAATTAAAAATTTTCTTACAAAACTTGTTTCCTTTGCACACCAATTAAATGGCAACAATAAGTCCGATTTTAAAAATTAGCAGTGCCCTGTTAAGCTAATACATCTGCACTCTGCTCCCTGCGCTCATTTATCATCTCATAGCAGGTTGAATGCACTCTTCTCTCTCAAAGTATTGATTTAGCATAACAATGTATGACCTTGCTTGCACTCTGACTTGGAAAATGGCCGTTGTGTACCACATTCCGTACAACACTCTACGGGGCTCTGCAGGGATGCCCAGTAATACGGAAGAACCAGAGAAATAACGGTTTCCTACAACAAACCAGATAGCTTTGTGTATGCACAGAGCTAACCCAGAGCAATGAGTACCTTCCACATGGCAGTGAAGGGAGAATTTTCTCCCTTCTGGAGGTGCACAGATGATTCTTCCCCATGAGATGCTGCCTCAGCTCCTCTGTCATCAAAGCGTGGTTTGAATGTTGAGATAACTGGTACAGGGAGGGTTTCCAACTTTACATCCATGACAATACCGCGTGACACCTGCACGTTCAGGAAGGGAGACGGAGTTAGTACGAATGAGTGTCTGGCTTTATTAGGTCCTGTAGAATAAGCATCTCTCCTTTCTACAAACAGAATAAATTTTTGGTCTGAATTCTCTTTGGGCTTTGCGTTGTTTCTTTGCTTTTAACAAGTGTCTGGGAAAGCACAACATGGTCTCCACAAGAAATTTTGTGTAACTGGGTAACTGCTGTTACCCGGTACATTTTCTGCACATGGTAACCGAAACATTTGGGGGTCCTCTGGGCACCACTGTAATACAGAATGGTGAAATGGGAAGACCAAGACAGCTTTCAGCCATGGTGTTTGAAATCAGTCCCATAGAATATGGTGCCATCCACACTCTGTAGGATTTGACAGGCAACAGCAGTGGCAGGGCAGAGACACAGGCAGAAATTGTAGCATTTTGGTTTATCCAAGGTAAACAGAGGTGAGATGGTAGAGCAGAAGTGCTCAGATCTGAATTTTTGGTCGAAGAGGCTAAGACTCCTTTGCTTGACAACATATCACTCAGGTAAGAGAGGGAGGTGTTAGGGAGGTATTATCTAGCACTTCAAATTAGTATTGCTACCCTCCATGTTCCCCTCCCTCACCAGAGCCGGGTAGCACTACGTCTGTAGCATCAAGGTAGTGGGTGCACAGTGTTGCAAGGGGAGCTTCACAGCATTTGGGGGCCTTTGGGCAGTAAGGGAAATTCACCCTCCTGTGTATGCATTTATATCCAGACCCACAAAAGTCCATCAGCTCTCTGTTCCTACTAAAAATGGTGGGCACCTAGCACTTAGACCTCCATGGGGAATGGAAAGCCTCGTTGCTTAAAAGCTAGATAGCTCTTATGAACGATCTGTCACATGGATGTGAGGCAACTGATGGCTCACCTATCCTGGGAATACTCAAGGGACAGACTAAAAAAGCCTGTAGCAACACTTCTGTTCTTCAGGCTGGCTACCAGTACAGAGCCAGGGTGGGCTGCCCCTTCAGTAAAAGCCCTTGCTGTGCCAGTGCAAGATATTGGCTAATGCAAACTGACTCTTCGCTGAGGATTCGTGCCATCAGCAACCTTTTCTAGCCACCCATTAGCAAATATTAGTATTTACCATCATCCCCAGAGTAGCATTTCTGCAAGTACCAAAGAGTTTTGCCAGGTTGTAAGTGCTGGGCACAGAGGTGTTGGAGAGCCTGAAGAGATGTCGCAGGGGCATGAGGTCATGGCATGTTGTCCCCATGTACACGCTGGAACCCGGTCCCCAGAAGATACTTCAGCTGCACTTGCAGCTGTGGTACATGTTGGATGCTGAGGCACAGGAGAGCATGAAAGCATACAACGTGCAACATACGGTTCAGAGGATTTTACTGTTTTGGGGTTGTTTCTTTTTGTGTTGATGCAGTTAAATCACTGCCATTCACAGCTGGCTGACTGGGTTTTGGAAGCCACCACAAGAAAATCTTTTTTAGGAATGCCCATGCAGCCAACTGATCTACCAGAAAGTGGAGAAGGGAGATGTTTCTGTAAAGAAGAATGTATAGAAGACAAGGTTTTCTAATTGGGTGGGAAAAAAAAAATAGTGCTATTTGTCCTTTCTAAGAATCTATGGAAAACTGAATAAATTATTCTTTGCAACTCCTATTATTCTGTGCAGCTGCAGGAAAGGGCTGTATAATTTATGTGCGTTCTTGAACTAAAATGTGTGGTCTGGTGACTAGACGTGGTATGAGGGCAAGCATTCCTCTCACTCCACAGGATTTCAAAGATTCTGACTTGTCCTTTCAAAAATAAAAATGAAAGACTTTATCCAAAAAGTAAAAGCTCATCTTTCCTTTTAATCAGATGAAATATTTTACTATTAAAAAATTATTTCTTTATTTCTGATTAATATTTGATTAAACATCGTGACAATATGAAATGCAAACATGGCTTGTGGAATAGCTTAAAAGTAATAGTTTTAATTTTTAATTTCTACAATGAACCCCACTTGAGTCATACTGTGTGGTCATTAAAAGCTCTTCGTTGTCAGTTCATCTTATAAGATGGTCATATAGCTAATTTCCCTACTGTGCAATATGATGAAACACAGACCTGGGTTTGTGGGCTGCGTGTCACCTACAGGCCAGTTTGTTTTGCAGGTCTCCTGCAGCAGGTCACCCCCAAACGGTGGCAGAGACTCTGAAACAGTCCTTAACAGTAGCATAATATCTGCTCAATAAGATCCATTGGGTCTGGTGAAGAACTGGCCAGCCATGTGTTATGGTTCAGTATTGCACAGAAACCCCGTAATGTCAAGTGTTTTGTATGCCAGTGACATTGCGGGTTGGAAATTGATCCTTTCAAATGCAGTTTTGCTTTCCTGTTAGAAAGCTGACAGCTGCGAAGAAAGAAGGTTGGGCAGGTTAGAGAATCCAACCTTTTATGAATCCCAGACCGTAGTGAAGATAAAATTTGCTTAACTGTTAATTTTTAATAGGATTAGACTGGAACAGCAATAGAGGAAAACTCAATTGTTTTATATCTGCAGTATTCATTAAAAAACAGCAAACATGCCATTTTACGGTATCCAGGGGAACGATGTATGCAAATGTACTTAGAGGACCTTATCTTCATTTTGGCTAGCAGAACCTGCGTGGCATACGCCCCAAGCACCTCTGCTGCTGCGGCTGTTGACATGCATGGTGTCAGACTGTGGTGGATGACTGGTTTCAGGAGGCTTCTGCGAGAAACTGGGAGCAGGCACCTCTTAGCTCACCGGCGGTTATTTTCTCATCATCATGTGGGTTGGTTGAATACGCTGTCCAAACACTTGAAAGGGACAGTGAAGGGGGAAAAACGGCAAGCCTATGCAATCACCCTTTTGTAGACTGGAAAGCCATGCCATGGGCAGAAACACATACATGTGCCATAAAGGAGACTCCAATATTTCTTAGATACTGAGTGCAGATCATATACTCTGTGCTCATACTGCACCATAAGAGAGTTAAATTTTTAAAAAAATATTAATTGGAAAAACTTATTGCAGGCTTTTAAGACCTCTGTAGCTGAACCAAAATGGAGAAAATTCTTATACAGTAGTGGTGGGGCCAGCAGTGTGCTTGGCTGAGCACAAAGAGACAGTAGGACTGGATTAGGATCAGCATTTTCAAGAATACCTTGTGTATTATTCCTATTATGCAAATGCAACTAAAGTGTGTAGGAGCAGAAGCATAGAGTCAGGTGCTCTGGACCCAGCTGCAGCCCTAAGGAGGTGACAACACCCAGATGCTGGGCTACGTTTTGGTAGAAGCTCCACAGTCAGTGGAGCAGAAAACCCGTTTCCTCCATTTAAAGCAATGTGGCTGACTTCACACTGAATCAGATGCCTCGGAGCAGAAATGTTACTGCAGATCAGTGTAGCCTCTGGGTGGAAGGCAATTGCAAGCAACTGGAGAGCAGTAATTTCCTGCAACAGTGAAGTCCTTTGGAAAGCAGGTATGTGCCTGCGCCTTCATTTGCAGTGAGACATAGGTCCTAAGTGGCCATTGCTTTGGAAGGTGAGAACTGAGATCCCCAGGCATACGGGTCCTGTGCAAAATATATCTGGAATGTTCTGCATTTATTGCATGAATCTTTACGAAAATTTCTGACAAATTTTACCTTAAAAAATGAGATTTTTTTAGTAGATAACATTTGCCTCTAGATAACAAATTAAAAAAATAAAACAGACATGGCATGCTTGTTAACTATAAAGGGAAGAAGTATTTTCTTTCGTTGCTCTAGGGATGCTATCAGTATCTCTCTGTATAAAATGGAGTTCAAATGATCGCTAGAAGATGTGTGCATTAACCATTCATCATCTTCATGAGCACCTTTACCCAACATAAAGTGAAGACTCCCTCAAATAACAAAACTTAGCAAGAGAAAAGGAGGTGGACAGATTCAAGTGTTCATTTGACTGGAAACATCTGGAAGACAGAAGATAATGTTCCACAGACTTGTCTTTTGATTGATTGCTGGAATTTAGTTGCAAAGCTGAACCAGTGGAGGAAGCTTGATACAGAAGATGAAAAAATACCCTGTCTTTGCAGTAGCTTCACTGGTTTGTTGCCATTTCTAAGACCTGGAACTTAGGCTGAGTAGCAAAAAAAAGCATTGTGGTTATCATTATTTATAGGGAAATGTGTTTCAAGCTCAGGTAGGTGTTGGGCAGCTTCTTCGCATGATATCCTTGCAGAAACTTTTGGTTTTTTCAGCCTACAGTGTAGTTCGAGCCTTTCTGCTTCCACATGACTGTGCCTAATGTCACTATCTCTATTGTCCATACATTCCTCTCATGCAGAAACGTACAGCTTTGTGTCAGTTAAATCCCTAGCCACAGAGAAATTCAGTTAAAGAAATCTGATTATATCTATTCATTTGTGAAGCAACTGAAAATATTTTTTTTTTAATTATTATTCCAGAATCAATTAATTTAGTTTAAAAGGTCTGTTGTCAGGGAAGTCTCCAAGCCTGCCTGTGGTGGAAATCTGCCTGGAAATCTGTTCTACCTGCAAACTTTTGCTATTCCATGTTGTGCCATACAAACAGCAATAGCGATGTGAATGGCACAGAGGAAAAAGCCTTCGAGTTCATCTTTTAAGCATGTATCTTACTTGCACATGTGTAACGTCTTCCTGTTGGAAGATAAACCAAATATTTCCCTAATGAGATTCGCGGGGCATAAAGATGGCTATCCCGCCTTCAGAAATGATCAGAAAGCAGTTGTTTATCTTTTGGAGTCAAACATGAGCTTCTCTTGGCACTACACAGCTCTGAGTTAGACTTTGGGTTTGTGCCGCGTCTCCAGCACATGCCCGTGACAGGGATCCGGGAGTCGCATCTCCCTCCGGGCCCTCCCAGCAGAGATGGCAATGGCTCAGATGCCTTAAGGAAACCCCTGGTTGACCTTAATGTGGGGAATGAATGTTCTTTGGAATAAACAGTTTGCAGAAGGAGGTTGCTAATAGCAAAACCTCAAAGGCTCTTGCACAACTCCAGAAGGAGGAAGTTGGTGCTTTTGACTTTTCCCAGCTTTGAGTCTTCTGGGAGGAGGGCAACAAAGGAGCTGTTGACATCCGCGCTCCGAGTGGCTCATGATGTACTCCTGGTGGGGAAAAAAAATTACATTCTTGGGTTTCATAGATGCACTTTCTGAAGCTTTTTATAGCTGGTAGAATTTGCCTATAGAAAGAGACTGCTGTATCACATCAGGAATAGTACTAAAGGCTAAATAGCTCAAAGGAGGAGCCTCCAGACTTCATCCTGATGCAAAAGTTTAAAATCCTCTGCTGCTTCTGTTGCAGAAGCAATGATTTTTGTGTCTCAGGAGTAGTTACTGTTCAATAAATAATATAATTTTTCATCTGTCATGTCAGACAACAAAACGCACGCACAGGGAGCTTGCTTTAGGATTTGGTGCCACTGCAATTTATAGACCATGGCCCCATTTCGAGCAGCAGCTTAGACACCTACCTCAGGGAGGCCAGAGGGACTCACACAAATGCGCAAGATCTTCCTTAAGTGGGGCAGACAAACAGCAGGGTACTTGTTGTTAAAAGCTTTTGAACACATAATCACCACATCTTATCCCAGCAAATTCTGATTATAATTATAGGAAGGAGGAAATGACAAACAGAGGCATTGACACAACTGTGTGGGCCAAGAAAAGAGAGAGCAAGAGAGAGAGAGAGAGAGAGAGAGAGAGAGGAGAGGGTGAAATTGGTGTGCAGCCTTTGGGAGGCTCATGCAATTATTCATCAAGTGGGAAGGGATGGAGGTGGAGATGAAAAAAAGTAGAGAGACAGGCTTTGCTGTCATGAGCTTAAGAAAATGACGGGAAGACTGGGCTCAAGCTGGCCGAAATCAAGGGGACATTGACATTAGTTCCAGCTTGCTTCGCAGCAGGCTTTAATATCCTCATCTTTGTTTTCAAATCCCTGTCTGAAATGCTTCTGGCCAGCCCTCAAAAACAGGTTTTGGGGTGTTCCTTCAAGCCTTTCGCCTGTGCATCCCTTGGAAGCACAGCAGTGGTCTGCCCTCCGTCTTCCACGTGACAGCCTGTCTCGGGACGCACAAGGCTGCAGGGAACTAATGGGGTTTTTATTATCATTTTTACAGGCATCAGAGAAAAGGGCCATTCAGTTCACCCAGTCTTTTGTACCATCCTGATGGTAACGAAAGCATTACTGCATTTCCCCCGTGCCTTACCTTCTAGGGGAATACAGTGCAGCTGTAAACCAGCTGTGCTTCATTTGCACTCAGAAACAGAGCCCTTTTGTCTGCTTCAACTGTTATTTACTGTCTTTTCTTTCACCCTTCCTTCCTTCTCCTTCTCCCCCTACTTTTGGCTCTTTACAGGCAAAGTGGTTGCTGAAAGACAGGTTCACACTTTGAAATGTGCCATTCACGGGGACTTAGCATCTATCCTGAGAATATTAAATGTAAGGCAGCTTTCCCTATTTGTCATACGAAGCGAAGTGAAGAATGACTCCTGTTGAGTGGGTACAAAAGGGTGGCGTGTTGCTGCCCTGGCTGCAGTTTTGTTGGAAAGAATGGATTTCTCCCAGAGCTTTAAGCACTTGGCAGAGGCCCTGATCCGTTGACGTACTGAAGCGAGTTTGCCAGTCAGCCATGACTGCTCCGCAGACTCCACATTTAAAATCATTTCCACCAGCCACCTAGAGATGCTGTGTTTGATCATTGAAGAGAAGTGCCCCACTTCTAGCATCTCCAGGGTGTCTCCAGTGTTGTAGGAAAATAAAAATAAAAAAATCCACATTTCCCATTTTATCCCTAAATCAAGGACAAAGCTGAGTCAGACAACAGGCACCTTTTCTAAGGCAAGATACTGAAATGAAAGCATAGAGCCTGGTTCTTCAAATGCTAATGAGAAGGTTCGCTGTGGGCATCTCCATCAACACCATTTGGAGCATGGGTAGCAGCAGACTGCTTCTCTCACTTTAGCCCAGCATAATGTCCCGCACATTCCAATGTCATCTTTGCTAAAAAAAAAAACAACACAGGGTTTGGTGTAAGTACTAATATGGCAGGAGCAAGTGGACTATTTGTAGTGGACACATCAAAAGAAGATAGTGACATACTACTTTCATTTATTCCTTGCTCCCCTAAACCAATGGACAGGGAGTTGCATCCATCCAACAACCAGCAGAATTAATCCATTTCTTAAATGACTTTTCAAGCACAACATTATGGCCACAAATCCCCCAAAAGATTTGGTGCAGTCCAAATTCCTGGAGTGCAGCTATGGTAAACAACAAAGTGACATATTTTGCAGTGGTTTAGGTCACTTTTCCTCTGACCTGTGCAATTTTGGCGGAGATGAAAGTTGTGTTGCAGGCTGCCAGGGGCTGCTGTTTTGAGTGTTTTTTTTAAGAGCCAAGGTTTTTTTCTTGGCCGAACAAATACTGGACTGGCAGTGATATTTTGGATGCTAGTGACATCCAGTGGCCTGTAAAGAATACCATAGGGTACTTCAGTGTCCCCAGGATAGAATAATGTGTTGCATTTTCAGCCAAAGTAGGGCCATGCTGAAAATACATGATCAAAAAAGTGAAAGATGTGCATTTTTGAGAGGTCCCTTTCTTGTTATTATTTTAAGCACTATGAGCACAGGCCCATTTGCAAAAAGGAGCTAAAAGTCCTTGGCTGTGTTTACTTCCAATTTGGTGCTCTCTCAACAACGGTGGGTACTCAAAAATCAGCGCAACTGTCTTATGTTGCAGACCCTTGGCCATTTTTGTCAACATTTAAAGCAGATTATCAGAAAATAATTCTGCTCATATGAAAAAGGGAAAAAAAAAAAAACACAAACCCTGATACTGCAGTATGTTTAGGGTGGACAATAATTTTGCAATTTAGCGAAAGGACTTTTCTGGCATCTTCTATGTATCTATTGAGGAACACATATACATGCATCCACATGTCATAAGAAAACAAGTCAAAGTTTATTGGACCAGGTGACATGGCTGGAAAAAAAACAGACAAGATATTATTCAGTTAAGGGAAAATGAAGTAGTAAACTTCAGGCTACGCATGAACCATTGCTCTGAGTTGCATTACTCAGAAAAATACCAAAAAGGAATTTCAGTGTAAGTAACAGAATTACAGTGTGAGCCATTGGGAAAATTGACAGGTGCTCTGAAATTTGCCATATCTTGGTAATTTCTTCTTTTGGTGTCCTTACATGCTCTTCTTCAAGGATGAAGTGAGTTTCTCCATGGGAATTTTTCTTCTGTTTGTAAAGGTAGGTTCAGGAAAAATATTATTTTAAGATGTGAGCCATAAAATAGATGTTTGTAGCCCAAGTATATTTGCCAGAGTTTTTTGTCTATACAGAAGATTTTGCTCTTGAAAGTGCTTTTCTAACCCCCATCTTACGGTTTCCAAAACTTGAAGGACCTTGAACACAAAAGACTAACACAAAATAGGCATCTATTATGCTGAGCAGAGCAGAACCAGGATTTTTTGCCCGTGGAAATTTTGAATCAGTCTTCAAGATTGCTGCTGAAAATTGCAGCTCGCAAAAATGCCTTCCAGGAGGAATGTGAGCCGCATGATCTATAGACTACGCAGCTCTGACCGTAGCTAGCTACAGGAAAACAAACAGCCGTCTTCCAGTAAAGTACAGACCTGAGGCATAAACCCTGGCAATGGAATTAAAGTGTGGATACGCACGGCCTCAGAGTCTAGCCCGATCCCTTGATTGCCTCACACAAACAGAATAAATTGTTGGTAACAAACAGAAAACACGCATTGCGGAGAACTTTGCCCTGCGCTGGCTTGGATGTGATGATTCTCGTGACATTAATATGAATAGACTGATTCACTATTTGTGTCCCTGCCTAGAAGATGGTATCTTTATCAAAACATATTTCCAGTTCTCAGAAGAGTACTAAAAATAGTAGAAGTGCTAAACCAACAGCAGGAAGCAGACTCTATGGATCATCATTTTATACTCCAACCAAGTTAACTACATTGGCTCCTGAAGAATAATAATGTGGGGAGGGACTTGGAAGAAATTATCCTTGTTGCTTTTATGCATGTATTGTATTTGTTAAGGATGAAACACAATCTTACCTGCATGGAACAGCGTAGCATTGTGCAGCTCCAAAAGCAGACCAGAAAAGAAATCATGGCTCCAGGAATCACAATTTATTTTAAGTGTCCTATTTTAGAAGCTCAATAGTTCCCACTGATTCCCCTTTAGAGATCTAATTTTCTGCACCGTTGATACCTCAGGGTATTTCCCTCCAGCCATGCTGCTGTGTGATGAAAGGAGCTCAGCATGGTTCCCAGGCCTCTTCTCACCTTGTGCAGCTTCCCAAGGCATGAATAGCTTGTGAAAAAAAAGTTCAGGTCCCTCAAGCACTTTCCCTTACCTTCAATGTCACGACAGCCTGGCAAAGTATCACCTAGAGCTAAATGACCAGTTGTGCTATGGGGAGTGACATGGGGTCCGGCTATTGCTACCACCACTGTGCCAGAATAACCTCCTGTAATTCATGCCTGGAAGACTGATGAAAAGGACCCAGTAATAACAAAGTGTTGCGTTGCATCGCTCTGGAGTCTGACTTGGCTTTCTGCCATTGAAGTAGAAGCTCCTGAAGAAAAGGGCTAGATTATGGGAATGAAACTATATATTCTGTGGGTAGCAACCAAGATCCTGCTGTGTTCTAGTGCCTGTAACTCTTCTGCATAGTTCTAGTCAAATGATTAGCTGAATATGTGCTTTTCAGAGTTATGCTAACTAATTACCTTTATTTCACAAGCAAGGACCATGAGAGCCATGTTTAACATGTTCTGGAGGAAGAGGTCATGTAAGGGAACATATGTAGTTGTGTAGGGTTGCTCGCGCCCAAAGAAATGTTCTAGGAAAGGCCTTGCTGTTTTCAGTAGTGTTACTGAGCTGATGCTTACTACAGCACAGTGCAGAGCAGATCTTGGGCCCGAAGGCACCTGGTGGAAGACCACTGTTTTCCTAACCTTTGGTTAAAAATATTCCTTCTACAATGTGTACCTTCTATTCTGTCGTTTGTATTTTTTTTCCTTCCTTTCACGAAAGTGCTCTGTTCCATAGTGGTCAACAGTGGGTTTGAGTGCTTTTGCTCACCACAGGGGTGAGCAGGAAGAGGTCTATTTAAGTCCCCTTTTTTTCCCCCAGAGCAGGAGCACGAGACAGGTTTTGTGTAGAAGTATCTCCAGAAGGATCTTCTAGATATTGTGTTGCTCACAGCTCTTCTACCACCTGGCAAAAGTAAAATCAAAACTCCTGCTCTCTCCAGGCTTGCCTTTCAGGTGGTGTTTAGTAACTAGCCTAAATTACAAATCGTGGTTTGCCATACATAACACCACTCAGGGGAATGTGATGATTTAGGTTTTGTTTTCACTGGTGAAAGCTAGATAGAAGGAGGTTTGAGTCTGGGTTTTTTGGAGGGTGGCATGGGGTCAGATCTTTTTCTTCCCACAGAGCACAGACTGAGAAAGTGTGAACACCTGCAGATGAAACACTTTCTCTTCTAGTGGAATCCAGCATTTCTGCCACTTCAGACATAAATATTATGAAAGAGCTTGTGATACTAGTGATTGTTACCAGCACGCCCCGTCCCCCATCCATGCACATGGGAGTCCGTCTTGTAAGCTGCTGTAGGCTGTTTGCTGGCAAAAAGGGAGATCCCTTCCTGGCAACAGGGAGTTTTGCACATTTGATTTTCAGGGGACTGTGGAGAGCACAGGTGGAGTGGCTTGAACTGATCAATAGCACCTCGCCTTCAGGCTGCATCATCCTGATCATCACAGAGCAACCTGCTCAGCAGTGAACTCATCGTGAACCGTCTTCTTGCTGGAGCACTTCTGTAAATTGGTCCTTGCTTGAGTCGAGGGATACCTAGGAAACTCCCAGCATTTCAGGGACAGAAGCTCACAATTCGGTAGCCTCATTACCAGCAGTCTTGCCGTGATCTGATTTTAGTGCCAGTGTGCATGCTCTGTCAAGCAAACCTCAGCTTGCTGTAAAAGCTTAGCGCTGTGCCCTCTTTTCTTTGTGGTATATAGCTAGTCTTATTTGTCATTTTTAACATTTTAGTTGCTGCGACTGTAGTCTACAGATGGGGAAAATCTATTATTTCTAGCGGTGCACAGAGGGATGATTTTGCAAGCAAGCTGACCCTTGTCAAAAGTGGATTGCAGATGATTTCAGTGGTACAGGAGGCGGATGCTTGCCCGATCGGTGATGTAGTCTGTAAAGTTTATTCTGGTGCACTGGAAGAGCATGCAGTGCAGATGTCCAAACAGTGACCTCATTCTGTTCATGTTAAAGACAATGGGTGAAGCCATTTGAAAATCCCAGTGATAATATACTTAAAGTACTACTGTTTTCTCAACAGTTACACAGTTATACTATTAGAGCTTGGTAGGGTGTCAAACTAGTGTCCTTCAACAGAAAAAAGCCTGAATCATATAAACAAGTTATAAATCCTGAGCAAATCTTTGCAGAAAATCAGTTGTCCCTGCTTTTATGAGCCACCACCTCAGGAATCTTTTCCCCTGACAGTTAGAAAACATCCTGATTCCATCAGTGTCCATCTATAGCACTGCTGAATATGGTTAATGTTTAATGACAAACACTATGTGCTCTTCCTTGAGCTTCCACTGTGCTTGTACTTACATATGGGAATGTGACAGGAGGAAAATCTCAGGTACATTTTCATTGTTTCTTCCTGGAGAAACACAACGCTACATCTTTGCAAGATACTTGTCCAAGAATCTGAGCCACAAAACTTCACAAAATGCCAGGTTATGATCCATCTGGTTCAGGATTTGAGAGTCCATTTAGTTTGCACAGAGCTCTTGTGCACAATGGTTAGGTCTGGCTGCGAGACTGTTGCTGTCATAACATAAGAACCCCAGGCAGGAACTAGTGCCTCTTTATGTTAGATTTTGCGCAAATATGGAAGAGAGAGTCTGTTTCTGCAAACTAAATAAAGTTTCCCATCTCTGTCAGTGGAGCAGTTGAAAGCCCAAACAAAATCGTGTGGATAGTGCTGTCTCTGCAATGGATTTAGAGATCCAAAGAGGCCACCAAAGAAACAGGAGTGAGTGGCAGGATGGTCAAGGATGGAGGTACTTCTCTCTTTTTAAATGATCTTATGAAAAGTGAATATTTTAACACTCTACACACTGTCCGCAGCCCAAGCCTGGTTTGCCGAACTCTCTATGAGCGCAAAGTAAAACATGTTTATAACCTGACCTTACGGAGGCCTCTAAGTCCTCTCCTCATCTGAACAATTTGGTCCCCTCCTATGTGGGGACTTGCAGCCAAGCGTGATGATGACCTGGTCTGTGGGAACTGGCTTTCGTACAGAGCTCAGCAGCTCCTGCCTATGCAGGATGAGTGGTCCACACCTCCGTGAATAACCTCCCTCAGACTCCTTCGTTATGAGGGATAACTGAATTACGTATCACACAAGTACTAATGCCCAGAGGAGGGGGATTTTTCATCCTCTGTTCTGTACCTGGAAATAAATTCCCAGAACTCTTCACAGAGTCTCCTGTCATCCCTGGAAAAGCATGGGGTATGTTGTTCCTTAGTGGACCACGGAAGTTGGTTTTACAACCCCTCCTTCTGGTCCCTGCAAAGACGTGCGAGTCGGTTGCATGCAGCATCGTGGCCAAGCCTGTAACTGTGTCCCATTCAGGCTCTGCAATGATCCCGCTTTTCAGGTAGTGGCACAGCCATCAAACTGTAATCAGCTTTGTGTTGAAGATGCAAGTAGTTTAATGGAGACCCAGCAGTTCTCTTGAAAATGTGAAGAGATGAAAAACACTGTGTGTTTCCCAGCAAAGCTGGTTTTAACTTAGTTTGAAACAAATAAAAAAGTTTTGATTCTCACCTTACTCTGGCAAATGTCCCCCATTAGGTAGGTGGGGACCTATTGTTGTTCCTCTATCTCTCTCCTTTTTCCTTTACCTCTAGCTGAAAAAAGAGAGACAATATGAGCATTGTACAAATGTAATAGAGTCTCTCTGGGTTGCCAGTAACGTATCCAGAAATGACGTAACTCTGCTCCATAAGCCAGACGAGTCAGTTCTGCTAAGAAAAAGCCGCCATCGCCTGAGAAACATGGAGCAAGCTGGCCACCAAGGGCAGATACCATTAAATGCAGTTTATGGAGCAAGATAGCTTTTTACTTCTCAAATTTATGATCATGATGTTAAATGCAGGGAGCACACACAAGAGTGGTTGATTTAGTTTAGCACATGTGTGGAGCAAATACCTTGTTGAATTCAGTGACAAAGTGACCTTACACTAGGGTATGAGAGGCAGGTGCTTGAATTTACGTGGTGCTTTCCATCTCTCTTGGCCAACACCCTTCAACATCTTTTGCCTTTTGAGCATGTTTCTTAAGGTCTGTCCATTTAAAAGGCCAGAGATCTCCCTTAGTGGATGTCTTTCAGGCCAAAGAGAGGATGCAGGGAGAGGCGGTGGGGTGGGCTCCTCGGAGCCTGCTGCTGTGCTGCGTTATGGCTTTGACAGCACAGACAGCTTAGGAGATCAGACCTTCACTTCTAGGAGCTCCTCTCAGAATGTACAAGCCATATAAAATATCACAACCTGCCCACAAGCTGTATTTTTCACCTTAAATCTGGGAGCTGAGTAAAAAGAAATACACATTTCACACAGACCTGAATGAAAACAAATCCTTCACCAGGGACTCCTACAGGGACGTGCAGAGCAACAGAGAATATGACTTTTGGGAGGGGACCTATCTGCAGTTGTATCCTCTCCCTCCTTCAGCTTCCTGGGAGTAATTGCTGCAGAGATGCATTTTCAAGCTAACAGAAGAGTAAAACTGATGGAAATGCCCTATGGAAGGAGGAGAGGAGATATTTCAAAATCTGAGGCTATAAAATAATAAGACCTCCTTTGCACAGAGGTCTCCAGAAGACCCAGGCAATGACAGAGAAGCGTCACAGGAGCAGTTAAGCAGTACCCATGTGGCATCTTGTTGGGGTTCAGAAGAAGACTTCATGTTGCTCTAAATGGAGGATGCAAGCTGGAAGAGGCAGGAATCAACCCGCATCCCTGAAGCTTTTTCTGGTGTCTGCATGTTTTGGTGATTTTCACGCACTGTTTGCTGTTTAATAAGCCATTTAAATGGTTCACAGTTTTATAAACCTGTCAGGTGTGTCAGCTGAGTGTGAAATTCATCCAAACTGTACAGGCTTTCTTGTTTCAACCCCCCCAACACACCCTGAGCATCTGTGCAAACCTGCACAAACCATGCAGCAGTTGTGTGGGTCACTGAAATGACCTTGAGGCTGTGAATTCCCAGATATACCCCACAGCAGGAATGCAAATCACAGAGAAATGTAGGCAGTTTTCTGAAGGGAGGGAACCTTTGGGCAGCATGGCAGAAATTTGCCCATCTATAAGTGGATCCGGGTTCTGGAGCCAAGCATCAAAGCAGTCAGACCCAGACTGCGTTCTTGCTGCACTGCCGCCGGTCTCCCCCATCTGTGCAGCAGACTGACACTGTGCATGCCTCTGCGTCCTGCCCAAAGCCACTGTGACCTTCAGCTGTGAGCACCCTGCCTCGAGGACCTGCAGCTAACCCGTCCATAGAGAGACAAGTGGACATGTGTCGTAGGCTTCATGTGTTTACCCGTTCCTCCATACTCTAAAGGCGACACGCTGGTGGTGAGAAGCTGCTGTGGGGTCTGTTTGTCTCTGCCTTTGATGATGCAGGGAGGAGGCTGGCAGATGAATTTGTTACGCAATCCATAGCGTAGTGTCCCAACTGTTCCTATTCACCCAGGGAGCATTGGGATGCCTGACCTAAAGGAATGACATAGCAGTAATGCCTCCCACA
Organism: Dromas ardeola; assembly: GCA_013398915.1. Lineage (NCBI taxonomy): Eukaryota > Metazoa > Chordata > Aves > Charadriiformes > Dromadidae > Dromas > Dromas ardeola. The sequence goes on from VYZM01021361.1 coordinate 132,824, forward strand.
TACTGCTAAGGTTCAGTGTTAAGGCATGTGATCCCACACCTGTCAGATTAAATAAGTTTTCCAGAAGTAAACTGGTTGGAGATGAAGCCAGTTCTTTTATGTGCTGCATAGGCAAGACGCCAAGGCCAAGGCTGGGTAGGATTTTTAGCATACCTAGATCACACACCGAGCATGCTTTTTTGCCAAGCAGATAGCTGTATCCACCCTCTCAGTCACGATCATGTTCATCATTTATGGGGTCTGGTCTCCCTAAGGTCTCATCGTGGAATAACGTGACTCTCCCGATGAACTTGGGAGGAGGCAGAGATGGCATGTCCAGCAGCCCCATCGGGCTCTGAAGCTCAGCATCGCCAGTTTGAGAGGATGCTGACAGCTGGAAGGCGGCAAGACTCAGGCTCCCAATTGCATCCCCCTGTCCTTATAAGGAAGTTTGTCTCCCTCTTTCTTTTTGGTGTAAAACAAGGCAGCCTTTCCCTTCCTGAATGTAGAAGTTATACCTCAAACACACCTGCAACTGCAACTTGTGTCAGCCGATCCCTGAGCATCAGATGATGTGAGTATCCTTCGCTCATGACCAGTGGTAGACAAAAGTTTAAAGATGGGGTTTTGAGCTAATAACTCTATCTCGCAAATGACAAGAAGCGCTTTTCAGCAGCAGAGGAGGCCTGTAGAGTAGAGCTGCTAAGCACGGCCCTGCGACCCCAGGAGATCCGGCGCAGTGCCATGCAGGTAAGCACCGACAGCCTCCATGTCGGCAGGCAAGCTGCCACGCAAAGGGAGGAAGCCTCAGTAAAAACATTTTGATGTGGGGCACTGAGGCTCTGAAATAATTGGCTAATCCAGCCAGACTGTAAGGATTAAAACACAAATCCCAGCTCTATGTATTAATTCCTTCATTTGGGTCTTTTCTAGCATTACTTTGAAAACAACAAGCGAAAATCTGGATGTGATTCAAGTACCAGAATTAGCGCCGGTGTCGTCCCTATGGGTCCTGGACATTCTTGGATGCCTTGACTTAAAAACCTTGTGATTTATTTTTCATTTCTTAATGCAAAATTTAGAAATTCCTTAATAGTTGTCATAATGTTACGCACATTTTCTAGGTCAAGATCAGCCCTATATAGGTGTTTTTATGCATATTCAGCATCTTGCTGCAATCAGAGATGTTTCCCCAAGTTTTACATCTTTTTTGGCAGCATGAAGAGATATTTGAGAGTGTATAGGGCATAAGGGTAAAAAAGAGACATGCACTTCTCATTGGAGCTGTGGAAATGTGATTAAATTAAGCCTATACTGATCAAATCCTGTCTTTCTCCTTTTCAGCAACAGTGAAAGGATGTACGTTGAACAGCATGGATTTAAACCAAGGCCAATTAGTGGCAACATGAGAGCAGGGAGAGTTAATTAACTGGTTTTCTACAAATGGTCTACTAAGCCTAAAGAAAACTCCTAGTTGTATATTTTTATGAATGAAAACTTAGATCAAAGCCTGCTTAACATTCTTTAACCAAAATATATTTTTAAGAAAAATACAGGAAAAAATAGTTGATGAAAAGTAGCTTCTTTCATAATTTTGCTGATGTTCCAGGGAAAATAGAAGTTGTTCTAGAATTTGTTCTATGCAACATTATCTAGAAAATGCCACCTTATTTTTAGGAAGAAAAATAATTTGCGAGATGAAGACACTGAATTTTCCATCTAGCTCAGGCTGCAGTAGAACGAGGTCAGTGCTAGCAAGCTATACACATGGTCTTGGAGGTTAGCTGTAGCAGACACTAGGTAATGAAGTTCAGCTGCCTATCATTTGTGACTGGTATTAAGGATTATCCAGAATAATGGTTAAATCTATTTCATGATTTATACTAACAGTGTGCCCTGTACAGTCTTTTGAGCACTTTCCAGAAATAATTGATACCTCACAGAAGTTCGCTACAGGACTCAGGTGATCCTGGGCTCTTGCCCATTTTCAGGGTTGGTGTAAAAACTTGGAAGTTTGGGAAGAAATGCTGATATAGAGTTAATAAGGGGTGGTAATCTGGCATTCATAGGACATCGGTTTGATTCACTGTCACGTCTCCCAGAAAAGATACTCAAGCTCCAATGCCCCTGATCACGTCTCAGCAGCCGTTTAAGAGCCTGACACCCTTGATCAAATTATAAATGCATAGGAAAGTGTGGCTTAATTCCTGTCAGTGATGCAAGGGAAGCAGCATCTCTGGGTCTCAGCCCATGTTCGGTTTCAGTTCAGACTTGGGAGGAAAGAAGCAAAGCCAACCACTTCAAGGATTCATTATGGTGGTGGCCCAGTCAAAAATGCACATGGGTTGTGTTAGACCTGAAACACTGCTTCCAGTGACCCAGTAGCATCCAATGAAAGGAGAATATTACAGGTAAAATCTTGGTTGCATCAAAATGGGGATGACTGCTCCATCAAAGTGGGAATTTCCCCATGGGATATCAGAGGAACCATGTTTTCTCCTAAAATAAATTTACTTCACCGTCTCAACGAGACATTTTTCCATTGTGTCCCCTTTCAAAATGTTAATGAGGGAGTTTTTCAAAAGGAAATTCCTTCCCGCGTTCATCACTTTTCATTAAGAGCTGTTGTTCTGGGAGCAGTGCCATCCTTTATTTGTTGTTTGAGATGCATGGTGATTTTAATTAAGCTGTCATTGTCTGTATGCATCGTGGTGGTTGCATTTGGTGACCAGAGAGCTATAATTATAAGTGTGCAGGGCAGCTGAAGTTTTTGCTGCAACGCTTTAGCAGATTGTTGTCTTCACCAGAAAGGATCCTTTCTTCTCTTGGACAGATTTGTCCTGCATAGTCTCAGGTATGACATTAGCAGTGGGCTTGTGGCAGTCATGAAATATTCACATTCAGAAGCTCAGTGTGGATGAATTCCTCCTTTGGTGTCCCAAACACAGGATGACTCTTACAGTTCTCTTACTTCCACCCTGGGTTGCGGGCAATGTGCACGTGGATGCAGAACTATTCTATTTGCTTTAGCAGGTCAGCACAGGAGAGGCCCATTCTTTGACATCGTGCAAGTGTTAGATGAAATGGAGAAAATTAATTTTGCAAGCGTGTCTTCCCCATTTGAGTAAGAATTGTTATTTTGCATGCAAGTGACAAAACCAGCAAGAAAGGGGGCTGCAGAGCAGAAAGAAACATTTGCTCCTTTACTGCAAGCACTTAAGTTGATTACAGGGAGCTATATCTCTTTATCTCTCTCAAAATGCCCCATTCTTGTACATAAGCAAATAACTTGTCTGACGCTACTGGAGAAAAGGGTACAAGAATGCAATGAAAGCCAGTGTATTTCTGGCCTGAGGGCATTTTCTTTCTTCAACGTGAGGGTTCAGCTCTCTGCAAGTGATTTTGCCTTCCCCTTAGCAGGAACCTGTTCAATATAGGAGAAACAAAGCTTTTCCATAACTTCCAGGCTATTCCACTTACTCCCTCTGTGGGTCTGCCTCTATGAATTAAGTCTGTTCTGTGTCCACAATCAACATGCCAAGACATTTCCTGCATGCTGTGGCAAGCTGTCTATTCAATGGAAATCAACCCTCATGACATCGATCTCCAGTTTAAACCAGTTTCACAAGAGAGGAGGTGAAGGGCATGCCTGATCGTTAACTGTTCACCTTGTCTCCATCTCTCCTTGGCTTCCTGCTGTGCATGCAACCATGGAAAGAGCAAGCATGAGGAAGAGAGCTAAACCCAGCCCTTATCTTTTAGGTGGGTTTCACCTGCTCCCCTCAGGCATTTATCTGCTCCACCTGTGCAATTGGGAACTCCTGTTGTTCATTCCTAAATAACCCATCTGCTTGGTGCTTGGAGTGATAGAAATGGACACGGCTTTTTCATAAGATACGTGGGTATATGGAAGATACAGGGAAAGCATTAGAGCGGCATCTTGTACTCGTTCTGTCCCTGCATCCCACCTAGAACTCCACAGCGTACAATTCACTTTGTTCAGGTATGGAGAGGGTCCAGTAAGGTGAGCCACCAAGGTCCTAGGTATTTAGGACATTTGAAATCATGAATCTGGCTTTGGGTAATAAACCTCCTACACAGGGAGAATTTAGGTGGAAAAGGATAGCATTTTTTTTAATGTTACATGGGAGCATGGAGTGCATTTTCCATAAGTTCAGAAGCTGGATTCCAGTATACAGATGCAGGGAAATTGTCCCTGACTCATGTTTTAAGTGAAACAAAGCTTAGCCAGGTGGCCAGTTTCAGGGAACTGGGGCAGAGAGTGTCTTGCAGGAAAATGCCTAAAGGAGCAAAGCCAATAGCTTACATTTATGTGTTGTTATTGGTGTAACTGCAGAGAAAAATGGATCTTAGAAACAGACAAGTACAGAACCACAAGACTGTGGTTCTGCTGGGAGCAGGGTTAGGAGAGGAGCTGCGGGAGGAGTCATTTCTCATACCCAGTTCTTGAAACAGGAGACCGGACAAGCCTCCAGCTTGCAATTAAGGAGGCTGTGTGGCTACCCATAACAACAAGATTTTCACTGAGCACAGTCATGCCAGTGCATATGGTGATCTAGTTTGATACACTTGGCAGGATGATGGGCTCCACCTTCTTGTACTGGCAGCAAGTAATGAAAGTGGGCATTGATGATCCAAAAGGAGCAGGCATCCTGCCGCCAACATTTTAGGCATGTTTATTCTGCCATAACAGTGTCTCTCCTTCAGTTCTGTGTTCTGGTGCTGTGATTTCTATTGTATGCTGTTTACAACAGCAGAAAATGTTTAGAACTGCATTTTGCAAAGTGCTGCCAGTACCGGGCTGCATTGTTGCAACTGGTAGGGATGGTTGCTGTCAGGAGAGTTTCCCACTCTTCAAACTCAACAGGAAAATAAAACAATTGACCAGACAGGAATGAAGTAGGTGGGGAAAAAAAGGAAGAAAAAGAAAAAAAAAAAGGAAAAAAAAAAAGATAAAATTAGCCTCCTGTCTTAGTATTTTCTTTCCTGTGAACCATTACAGTTGAACCACAAAAGAGGAAACAAATTTACAGATTTGATTTCAGTGCTGAGACACCACAGTGAAGATGGTCATTTAAACTACCACCCTGGTGGAAGTTTCCATGAGAACTGATTTCTTGGGATTATGCTAACTGCAAGTTGAAATTGTTAGCAGAACCCAGATGCTCCTTTTCCCCCAGAGTTCTGAATGTCCCTGAACTGGCAACAGAAAAATGAGGTGTCAGCAGCTCTTTTGCTTGTTTGTTTCCTTACTTGCTGCACTAAAAATCTGTGATCTTTAAATAAACAGGGAATAATATCTGCCAACTGTGCAGAGTGGAGAAAATACGAAGCTGAAGAAATTCACGTGATTCTTTGAAGAAAATTCTTTGTAAATGCTTTCCTTGCTTTGAGGCAGACTATAATTTTCCACAATCTGTGCCATTTTGGGGTGCATTTGTTTGAATTTGTTTGTTTGACAGCACTTTTTCCTCCATGGTTGGCTGGGCATTTACTTGGTGTGCAGGATGAAGACAACGGGAAACCTCTACACTGAAACTACTGGTGGTAGATCCTCCAGAGTCATGCTACCCGTCTCCTTGAGGATCACAAGATCCCTGTCAAGTTTTTTGTTGTGTTGGGGATTTGTTTTTTCCCCACCATGTTTTTCTGGATACCTGTACCATAAGCCTTAACCTGCCATCAGATTTGGGCACGTATTTTCCCAGTGAGGTCAATCAAATCGCATTTAGTTTCTGTGCTACCCCATAAAGTGCTTTCTGCACATGTCTGAGCTGGCTTTAAACCAAAGAAATCCAGTGCTTCTGCCAGCACAAGGGGAGTAAGGGGCTTTACCAAGGCTTTACTGCCCCAAGGATTTACATGGCTTTAGAGGTGCATGTTTCTCCGCAGACAGTTATGACTCTGTGAGCTGAATAATCTTTGTATCACTTCCCACACTGTGCAGGCAGATTTCTAAACAAGAGCAAAAATAATTTTGTAATGGAAAATTGAAGTATTCTGTGACTGCAGTGTCACAGAGAAGCACTTTGGTATAACTTGTTTTTTCCAAGGTCATACGTTTGCTTTGGGTTTGGCGTGGTTTTTTTTTTCGTTGTTGTTTGTTTGTGGTTGTTTGGGTTTTTTTGACTGGAACAGTTTGACAAGTCTGATACTAATCTGTAGGTTATTTTGATCAAATGTAACACACAATTCAGACAGAAATCCTGCACCCCTTCTCTGGTGAATGAAAAATCAGTGGTGGTGGGATGAGTGTGAGAGAAGGGCAAGCATTCAAAAACTTAGCAAACACGCTCAAAACCAATGGTAGCTCAGCAGCTTCCTGCACCAGATGTAATTTCAGTTTGTGTAGTAACCCTCACAGTGTTCCTTCTCTCTAACTGTCCCCAGGCTCCCCTGTCACCCCCATCACCTTCTAGCACCCACAGCATCCTGAGACAGGGATTTCCACAGCAGAACGTTGCCTTGGCTTCCAATCTGCCCCAACCAGTTTCACCTGATGCCCCTTTTTTTCTTACAGGGGAAGACAGAGTGAGGAGTAGATGCCCACTGTGTATCTCCATGCACCCATTCATGATTTTACAGATCTTCATTGTGTCCTCCTGACACGTCTCTCTCTTCCAAGGGAATGGGGTCTTATCGAGTATCTGATATATTCAGGTTTTAGCAATAGCAAAGTGGTACTGGCCACCTTTACCGCTAATAAGCAATTGCTCCCTTTCCGAAACGAAGCTTCTTGGTAAAGGAAATAAATTTATGGTTCCCATGTTGCACATACACATGTGAATGCCTGAGTGCAAATCTCATTTTTCATTGAAGAGATTTCAGGATGTGAGTAACCTTGCCATTTGACCTATGTTCTTTTCCCATTATTTGGGTCTGTGAGTAAAAAAATCAAATACTTTCACTTTCCCATTTTCCTAGTATTTTTGGTGAACGGAGGGATGTAATGTTTAAATCTTATTTAACTCATGAACATCCCAAATATTCAGAGTGTCCTGAGTGTACCTCCCAAATAGTATTCTTATACCATTTTGGAAGGGTGATGATTATCTGTATTCTTACAAAAGCAGCACATCTTAGATAGGTACAGATCTTTTCTTTTAGAACTCCCACATTTACAGTAAACCTGGCTTCAGTGCCTGTTTTCTCCAGCTCTTTTCAACCTAGTTTCTAAAATCCCTTCACTTCTTGGAAAAAAAAAAAAAACAAACAAAAAACAAAACAACACCCACTTGGTACTAACAAACATAGAATACCTTCAAGGAACTGGGTGTGTTTGTGTTTGACATCCCGGCCAACAGTTTTCACTGCCCCCCTCAAAAGGTGCAGGAACTGTACAAAATCCGGTCATCCTTTATATACCCAAGCATCCTCCTGGCTCCTGCCTTCCCCCTGTGGCTCGAGCTCCATGCATCCTTGCCCCAGGGGAGGAGATCAGGGATGCTCTTGGGGGTTACTTCTTGGAGGTGATTTTTTTATCTTTACATAGACAAAGATAAGTAGATGAACAGAGTAATGAGAAACATTTACTAGCTTCAACCTAGCAAAGTGCCTTAATGAATGCTCAGGTGTAAGCATGTCCTTTACAGCCCAGTGTTTCAAAGTGGATTTCATCTACTGAATGTCTGAAATCCTTGACATGCTGATTTCGGTGTGATTTTTGTCAGCCATTTTTTCAGAGCACACCCATATAAACCGGGGACACATATAGTCACAGCCTTCAGTGACCGGGAGAAACCTAAATTGGATGTGATCTAGTGACCTGAAGGTGAAACATCCTGATAGCTAATTACCAGTGCTGCGATTCACACAACCTTCAGATAAAAGAAAATACTTTTGCTGTCATACTCCTCAGCCATAGCTGTGGTACAAAATCAGAGGGTAAAGGGATTCAGCCAGGCTGACTGAAAGCCAGTGATATGGAAACGTGAGCAATATTCCAATTTAACTCCACAGAAGCCCACTAGTTAGTAAGTAGTTCAAGTATTTTAGTGCCTGCTGTGTTGCTGCCTACAGGGAAAATACTCTAAGTGCTTTCCCTTTCTCACAAAGAAAAGAAGTTTCCATCTATGTTTTATAAGGCTGTCTTGTCACATCCATTATACAGCATGACACAACCAGACAGAGGAGGTACTGTGGTGATTTCCGTCGTGTTTTATCAAGAAGGTTTTTGTGAAGGGTAGAACACATAGATCTACATAAAAACATGCGCATGTATATACAAACATATAAATGTAGGTCACCTAACTGTGAAGATGTAGGTGCCTTATGCTGGCCTATGAAGTGTCAGATGTCGGGTGTTAATGCCTACATATGTGATATCCAAACATTCTGTCATCTGGCCAGCTTGGCTCAAATAGGACAGAATTATCCTTATGCTGAGAATATTAGGCCATTAACTGAAATGGCTTTTAGAACTACTTTATTCTGGTCCATGGCTGACCAGTCATTTGAGAAAATAGCAAAGAACAAATTCTGTTTTTTAGTCTCCAAAGTACGCTGTTAATATCACCAAATGAAGAAAATGAGATCCCTGAAAAATGAAAAAAGAGAGATCCCTGAACAGTGTTGGGTTTTTTTAACCCCTGAGCCATCCAATATCCTGCTCCATTCAAAAATGCAAAGGGGGGATGGGGATTGGAGGAGTGATAGGAGGGATGATCCATAGACTATCAATTTTATATAAGGAAGGATTTTTAAAGGTGCATGCATAAATTTTATATGCTTGTGTGTGCACAAATGCAAACTATCTCCTGCATGCACAGAGCAGTGAGATGTCAAGTTTTCAGCTGAAGACAGGCACCGTTGGTGATATTTTAGTTATCCAAAGACCCAATTTTGCTATTCTGAAACAACTTCAGCAGAATAATTTTTTTCAGCAGTGATATGCTTACGTAGTTCAGACAGTGGGGAGTGTGTGTGTGTGTGTAGATGTAGATGTACACAAATAATCATCATGTAAGAGCGTGAAGTGTATTACAGAACTGCTTGACATGTGCATCATTTGACTACCTTGCCTCTTCTGGGATCATTACTCCAGCCCTCCCATCACTGTTCTGATGTCTCACTCTTTGGCAGGGGTGGTCCAGACAGTTATGTAGCTCCATGTTTTGCTCTGTTTTGAGAGAGCCTGGCATTAAAAAAAAAAAAACACCAGTCTCCTGATCTTCCTTGTAAATGTAATGCTTTCACTCAAAATGCCCTGGTTTGAGGTCCAATATAAACACAATTAATTTCTGCATAGGCAGCGTCTTATCATATGCCCCTTGAGGACGAGGCATGAAGGTTTGAAATCCCTGGAAAGCACAGAATTCCCCGAGCATCAGTAGGGCACCTAGAGATGAGACAGAAAAATTACTCTGGGGACTTAAGGAATCCTCAAATGTCTTGAAGCCCAACCTTACACCTACTGAAATATTTAAAGAACAAAAACATGTTTTCACATGAAGGGAATAAAAAATGCTGTTCCAGTAAAAATTGAGGCTTTATGTTTGTTTGACTGCCTCCATTTACTACTTAGTATTTCTGTCTTGGCTGCAAAATCTACAATGTGAAAAGACCTCCAGGAGAGGGAACCTGCTCTGGGCTGGGGATGGGTGAGGAGAATCACTCCCCGCAACGTGCAGAAGGCTGACGAAAGGCAAACAGTTGATCCTTCATAAGAGGAAGATGTTGCAGGGGCGAAAAGCAGGGCGTTCTCCTCTTGAATCACCTGAGAGAGTCTGCTGAAGGGAGCAGCCTGGGCACGGACGAGTGGCCGTGTTCATGAGCGTGACGTGAAAACCCTCAGCTGTGGAAATGACCGTGCTGTCCTTGGCCACTCGGCCAGCCCAGATCCTGTGAGCCAGTAAGGGCCAGATGCTGGTGCGTGCCAGTGGCTTGAATTTTAAATAAAGCCAGCTGGGGGTCACCCGTCCCATTTGCTTTGCAGGTAAATCCTGTGCAATCTGGTTGAAGCACCTTTTCCCAATGAGCCTGGGGAAAGCCTTACCACCAACCTCACCGGGGAAAAACGTGGTCTGCAACCCAGCTGCCTTCCTCCGTGATGCCACCCACTGCTTTCATGTCGTCTCACCGTCACACCATTGCACCACGCAATCCGTGTTTTTGGATGCCCGGCATCTCAAATGCAAAAGCACATCTTTGTCCCTTTAACTTCCCTCTCAGCTGTTATGCCTGTTTTCTCCCCTCCTCTGGGACTGTGCACTCTGTTGCTGCTCCGGCTGCCGGGAGCGAGCGAGGAGAATTTCTCCTGCTGGCGAGCGACCGGCTAGTCTGGGGCTGGCGTCTTCCCAGGACGCTGCTGTTTGCATACCAGCAGGCAGAGGAGCAGGTGAAATGGGACTGGTGACATCTGTACAGATGCCTTTGACTGCTTACATGCTCTTACGAATCTGCTACCCTTAAAGCCTCCGTTTCTCTAACGAGATATCTCTCTCTCTCTCTCTCTCTCTCTCAAATTATTTTTCCAAGGAGAAAAGGAAAAGGCAGACAGAAATAGAAGGCAAGAGACAACAGCTTGAGGACCAGATACTTCAGCTGCAGCATTTCAAGGTAAGGGACTGATGCCAGAAATGATGGATTGACTAAATCTGTTCATTATTAGACATGCAGATCACACGACTGAAAGCTGGGAAGAGCCCACTCCGACATGAAGCAGCTTTCACTGCCGGAGCCTATCTCTTGCAGTGATCATGTCCTGCCTGCTTTTCATTTCGTGTGCTTCATGCACAGGACCATGTTGCAGAAATGGCTTCGGAGCATGGAGTCAGGAGGGTGGGAGTGCAGGCAGCACTGCGGTGCTGTCATTATTAAACCCTGTTATTTATTATACATAATGATAAGACACCAATCGCCGTGGATTGGGTGTGCACTGCATGGCTTCAGTGAGCACTTTCTGCCTGCAGAGCTGCGTTGGATTTTTCTGGTGCCTGTCATTAGGTTTTGTGTGTGTGTGTTGCAGAGAGGGTATTAGTTAGCATGCGTGTATGTGCATGTGTAAAGCTTTAATTGTAGGATGAAGTTATTAGGTGTATGTGGCATAATAAAAAGGGCAGGTATGCACACACAGGGAGGGTGTTGATGTATATGCGCGTGTCTACATGGAGAGGCACCTTGATATTTAACAGGATGCCGAGCAGCCCCTGTCCCTGTTGGACTCCATGACAGCTGCAGATAGCGTCGTTTGAAAGCCATCCTGGTTATTTCTATCATTCATCCTTCCTGTCAGTAGCAGAGTTTATCTTTACGTTTGTGTATAGCAAAGAGAAGAACAAAAAATGTACATGTGATCTTTTTGTAACCAGTACGCATTTGTGGGTCAAATCTCATTAGATTAGTTCGGTAGGGGAGCCTGAGGAATTTCAGTGATTATAATATCGGAGAAAGATGATCAGGACTGGACGGCTTGTCCTTGCAGCACATGAGCTGGGCTGTGTGTTTTTAAAAATAAGATATTTAGGTTTCTTGTGCAATAGTATGTGTGTGTTTGTGTGTGAGCAGTGCACCTGCGTGGGGAGATGGTGCGCAGAATATCTTCTCTGCCCACGCATGCACTTGAAGACCAGACTTCAAGTTATGCTACAGACAGGATCATTCTCCTGCCTCTCCAAGCCCCTGCCATCATGTTCTGTAAGCTATTCCTCATTTTCTGGTAAACATGATGTAATTAAGCCCAAGTAATTGATTGCAGCCTACACAAATGCTCCATAAGGTTCACCATAAATCTGTGAATGTCACACATTGTTTTTGGTGTTATCAGTCAATGGTGCAATTGCATTTCTGTGGGGCAGCAGGAGTTGCCATTTCGTTCAGGCTGCCATTGACTACAGGCAAGGAGCATTTCTTCTGACGACCGTAGGTTGATGCAGCAGGGCAGTAAGATGCCTTTCCAGTGCCTTCATGATGTTTGCTTTTTTTTTTTTTTTAATGCTGCAAAGCTGAGGACTTCCTTTATCATGTTAACTGTTTCCAGGCTAAATGAATTATGCTTTCGCATGGAATTCTTTAAGCAGAGCCCTTTGGAAAACCAATTCTGGCAATTTTCTACTTCATCTGATTTATTCTGACATAGCTGTTGCTAAACTGAATTTTATCATCATCCATAGGGAAAAGTAAAACCTCTCAAGGTGGTGCAGTGAGGCCAGCCCCTCAGCTGATGTAAACTGGCACTGACTTCAGCCCTGCTACGCTGATTGCCACTTGTGGAGGTTCAGTCTTGCTGCATGGATTTCTAGAGTGACACACATGAAAACAAACTATTTTCCTTTATTATTTAGCTTATAGTCTGGAGCAAAAGCAGTAATCACACAGGAAGCTAAGGGGAGATCAGGGTACAGAAATTTAAAACGGCAGCTTTCTCAACTAAAAGCACAACCAGACTTAAGGTCTGTAAACCTGGGTGTAAGGATGAGCATCAAGATACCATAGGAGCTTCTTTACCTCTCCATTCAGTGGCATCACTTGTCATCGGAGGAGAATTATGTTGCTTTTGCTGGAGTGGTCACGGTGACTGCTGCTCCAGGAGATGCCTGTCCCACCTCACTGTCCCACCAAACAACTGTCTGCTGGGAGACTTGAATAAGGTGATGGCAGAGGTCTACCTGGGATTGCAGTGTTCATCCTCATTGCTGCTAGGCCCTTCCTAAACAGAGGGAGGGCAGCTACTCCCCAGGCTCAAAGAAAAAGAAAATAGAGTCACTGACTGAGGGTATTTCGCTTTCTCTGTGGAGGCAGACCAAACAAACTGCATTTTCTTCTCATGCTTTGTTCAGTGTTCTGATTGCTTAGTGGCGTGCTGACCAAAATGGTATTTGGCCTGCCAGGCTGCTCTGTTCATTTGAAAAGCTGTGTATCCTTCCCCCACCTCCCCAGGGGTCTTTCTCACCTCACTTTGGTTGCTCTCAGCCTCTGCAAGCCAGAGTCTCTGCTCCAAGTCTGCTATGAACATAGTCCCCCAGCCTGATATGGCCCCTACAGTCTTGCTCACACAGCCCGAAATAAGTGCTTTTATTGGATGCAAGAGGAAACATGACAAAGGATGGGGAAAAGGCAGAGGTACTTAATGTCTTCTTTGCCTCAGTCTGTACTAGTAAGGCCAGTTGTTCCCTGAGTACCCAGATCGCTGAGCTAGAAGACAGGGATGGGCAGCAGAATGAAGCACCCACAGGGGAAAGGGTGAGTGACCTGCTACTTAGACACAGACAGGTCTATGGGTCCAGATGGGATCTACCCAAGGGTACTGAGGGAGCTGGCAGGACTGCTGCTCAAGACACTTTCCATCATTTACCAGCAGTCCTGGCTAACCAGGGAGGTCCCAGTTGACTGGAGGTTAGCAAACATGATGCCCATCTACAAGAAGGGCCGGAGGACGATCCAGGGAACTACAGGCCTGTCAGTCTGACCTCGGTGCCAGGGAAGGTTGTGGTGTAGATCATTTTGAATGCCATCACGCAGGACATACAGGACAACCAGGTGATCAGGCCCAGTCAACATGGCTTTATGAAAGGCAGGTCCTGCTTGACAAACCTGATCTCCTTCTCTGACAAGGTGACCCACATAGCGGATGAGGGAAAGCAGTGGATGTTGTTTACCTAGACTTTAGTAAAGCCTTTGACACTGTTTCCCACATCATAATCCTGGAGAAACTGGCTGCTCATGGCTTGGATAGGGGTAGTCTTCCCTGGGGAAAAAACAGGCTGGATGGCCAGGCCCAGAGAGTGGTCATGAATGGAGTTAAATACAGTTGGTGGCCGGTCACGAGTGGTGTTCCCCGGGGGTCAGTATCAGGGGTGGTTCTGTTCAATGTCTTCATCAATGATCTGGATGAGGGGATCGAGTGCACCCTCAGTAAGTTTGCAAACTTCAAGTTAGGTGGGAGTGCCAACCTGCTTGAGGGTAGAAAGGCTTTGCAGAGGGATCTGGACAGGCTGGATCGATGGGCCGAGGCCAATAGTATGAGGTTCAACAAGTCCAAGTGCCGGGTCCTGCACTTGGGTCACAACAACCCCATGAACACTACAGGCTTGGGGAAGAGTGGCTGGAGAGCTCCTGAGTGGAGAAGCATCTGGGGGTATTGGTCAACAGCCGACAGTATGCCCAGGTGGCCAGAAGGCCAACAGCATCCTGGCCCGTATAGTGTGGTGAGTAGCACTAGGGAAGAGATCGTCTCCCTGTACTTGGCACTGGTGAGGCCCCACCTCAAATACTGGGGTCATTTTTGGGCCCCTCACTACAAGAAGGAGATTGAGGTGCTGGAGGGTGTCCAGAGAGGGGCAATGAAGCTGGTGAGGGGTCTGGAGCACAAGTCTTGTGAGCAGCAGCTGAGGGAGCTGGGATTGTTCAGCCCAGAGAAAAGAAGGCTGAGGGAGACCTTATCACTCTCTACAACTACCTGAAAGGAGGTTGTGCAGAGGTGGGGGTCGGTCTTTACTCCCAAGCAACAGGCAATAGGACAAGGGGAAATGACCTCAATAGTTGCTCCAGGGGAGGTTTAGATTGGATAGTAGGAAAAATTTCTTCACTGAAAGGGTTGTGAAGCACTGGAAAAGACTGCCCAGGGAAGTGGCTGAGCCGTCATCCCTGGAGGTATTTAGAAGAAGTGTAGATGTGACAGTTAGGGACATGGTTTAGTGGTGGATACGGCGGTGCTAGGTTAACAGTTGGACTCAATGATCTTTAAGGTCTTTTCCAAACAATTTCAAAACAATTCTAAATGATTCTATGATTCTGTGATCCATTTTCCTTCGGAAGTGCTAGGTTTAATACTAAGGCTGAGGGACAGGGGTCTTTTTAGTCTGGAAAAAAGAAGACTGAGGGGGCATCTTATCAATGCTTATAAATACTTAAAGGGTGGGTGTCAGGAGGATGGGGCCAGGCTCTTTTCAGTGGTGCCCACTGACAGGGCAAGAGGTAATGGGCACAAACTTGAACATAGGAAGTTCCATCTAAACACGAGGAGGAACTTCTTTCCTTTGAGGGTGACAGAGCACTGGCACAGGCTGCCCAAAGAGGTGGTGGGGTCTCCGCCTCTGGAGACATTCCAAACCCGCCTGGACGCGTTCCTGTGCAACCTGCTCTGGGTGACCCTATTCTGGCAGGGGGTTGGACTAGGTGATCTCCAACCCCTTCCAACCCCTACCATTCTGTGATTCTGTGATTCTGTAATACGTTTTATTTCCTGAATTATGTGTATTCCAACTAATTCTACGCAAGACACAAATTCAGGTCAAAAAGACCAGGCTTGTTTGGGAAGCCCACCTATTTACTCAAAATGCTGTGAGGCGGTTGATGTCAGTGTAGAGTGTAAGGATTTCATATCAGTGTTTATTAAAATCTGCTGTGGGGAAACCTTTGAAAATAGTATCTGGGTTAATCCTGTGTCTGCCTGTAGTATTTGGGTTGATCCTGCAAGTGTAAGAGCTTTAGTTCACCCAAAGATGTTCATGCCAGGATTCAATGGGTTTCATTCATTTTTGTTCAATGACAGAGTAATTTTCTTTTAAAAATACACTGTGTAAAACAGCATGTTCAGTTACCTAATAAAGGTTCTGAAAGCTACAGGGTTTCTGTTAATTTCAGACAATTTTATTCATGTAGGAAAAATATCTAATAGAAATAGTTTATTGCAAATATTTATGCTGGATTACCTACAGTTTTCTAGTTGCTGATGCCAATTAGACCCCTGGAAAAATGATTTAACTCTACTACCAGTTCATTCATCTTTCCTTTGTTACATACCTGGCTGAAAATAAGGGAACGGTGGCCGCTGCCCTGTCATTTTAGGCAGAACAGCCCAGCAAATGCTAGAGTTAGTAAATGTCAGTAATGAATGTGGATGAGCTTTGGCAACAATTTTTGCAAAGGCTCCTGAGAATGAGGCCAATGGAATTATGGCTGAGGATACCAGGAGAAAAATGTGGCTCAGTTATTAATGGTCTGTGTGAGTTTCTGAGTTAATCAAGTGAAACCCTCCAAGTGTGAAAGTCTGGAGTAGGAGAGAGTCTGGAGTAGTAGCATTGGTTCTAAAAACTGAGTCCCCTCATTGCTGACAGTGAGAGCCACATCACCTCTTTTGCGAATCACTGGAAGTCGAGACATTGGTGGGCACAGAGCATCCACGTGGTACTTCAGAGCTGTCAGGGCACTCCGTTGAAGGCAGGAGGTGTATTTGTCTATGTTACAATCAGATGCTACATTGGAAAGGCCCTTGGTGTTGGAAAACATATAAAGGTGCTTTGAAGCCCCATTTTTTGAGACTGAACGCGCTGTTGATAAGACACAATTTACAACAGCTCTCCTTACCTCCCACCTACTTTAATACCAAAATCATCCTTCTTCTTTCATATAACAATATAACAATGTGTTTTGATTTGTCTTTTAACAGTAGGTAGAATTTAAACTTCATGCATCAGCAGCTCTTTGGCCATAGTGTTACAAATAGGGCTTGCCACATGTGTGGAAATGGGAGTTGTTACCAGCTTCTATAGTTTGAAATCAGAAAAGTGGTCAAAATTCACCTTACACACACTCAGTCTTCAGTATTCATCAACATGATGTGGTTTCTTGAGGAAGACAATAATTGATTTTGGTTGATTAGTTGCACTGGAGAGAGAATCTATAAGCAACAGCTGCTTTTAAGAACTTGTTCAACTAGGCAGAAGTTGGGCGGGCCTGTTTTAATGGAGATGTTTACTATTTCAAATAAACTCTAGGGTAGAAGTGTTTCTTCCAAGATCTGGCTGCCTCTGTAGTTAGTTCAACAGAATTTCTGTAATTGTTTACTGTAGCTCTGTTTGGTGGTGGCTGGTAATAAAATAAAAAGCACAAAACCCCCTAATTGAATGAAAAATTACTTCTCTGCTGTTACTTTAACTATTACAATAAATCCATTTACCACAGTTATATTATTTCTGGAGTGGTATAAATATCAGGGACCGATTTCTGTTAACATCTGCTTCTTAAAGATTGCAGTTCATGAACACTTAATCTATAACACAATTACATCTTTACTCTGAAGGAAAGGAAAGCCTTTTTATGTTATAGAGATTTTATTAGGGTATGGTTTTAGCTGAAACTATCTTATCTATAAATAACTTTTAATTTTATTGTTCCACAGTTATATGGCTTTCCTCAATTCATTCTAGTCTTAAAATAACTACTGTCAGAGGATATAAATATATATATATATCTCCATATATATATGTGTATAAGCGTATCTCCATATACATATATATATATGTGTATAAGCAACAGTGTATAAGCAGAGATAATTTTTGTGAATGAAGGAATCTTGTTATGCCTTTATGTTGAATCCCTTTATGATTTTCAAGTAAATTAACCCTTAAACTGAATGATGACTCTGTCAAACACACAAAAAATGTTTGATGATGTCATGAACAGTCTCCGTCTCTACAGGGTCAGTGCAATAGCTCCCAGAACCTGTTCTTATTAATAGTTCAGCACTCTTTCTGGCATGTGATGTCTGCTATGACAGTCCCAGGCTGACCCTCTGTTTTTAATGTACTGGAGCCCACCACACCCCTGTGCAACTGGAGGGTCCTGCAATCTCCATTTCCCAACCACAGTTCTGGGGCATGGAGAGGTTAAGAGGTAATTTGGAGAGAAATTTCCATTCCAGAGCACAGGGGACCCCTGTTGATCCCATTCTGTGCATTAGCATCTTCGGGCTGACACCCACTCTTACCCTGGGAATCTCGCCTCCCACCAGGATTTAAGCTGAGAAGTGAGAGGCACTCTGCCTCTCTGCTAACCTGTTTTATGATCCAGAAGAGACATTCAGATTCATTAGACAAGATAGGGAGTGGGAGAGGGAATAAGACTGTACATCTTAAGGATTTAGGGCACTTGGCTCTTTCTGAATTGCTTACAGAGTACAAAACCTTAGGATATTCTTCTCAGGAACTCGTGTTTGGAAAGGAGGGATTTTAAAAATCCATATAAGTTTTCTTTTCAAGTAACCAGAAAACAAACATACCTATTCCCAGATAAAATCTTTTAGACACAATAGAATAGTTTCTCCAGGCCAGCTATACAAATTAACTACCCCAAACAGATGAAAGCTTTAGTCCTTTAACTCATATTCCTTATCTGCTTGCATGTCATTGCCACGCAGATGAATATACCGTAATTATTCTGGTGTGATCCCTCTGTGAGAATGCTTTTATTCAGGAAAAAATTGTTGTGTGAGTTGTACTTCAAACTGGGTCAGAGTTATCCTGGGATGAAGATATAAGTGTCTCCATACAGGCAGAACTACCTTGAAACTCATCAAAATTGGCACTCACGTTTCCACCAGTAACAAGGTCCTTCGAGCAGGTTACTGCCACTCAGGCAGTTTTTGTTTTAGCCAGAATGTGTCAAAGTAGCTGGAGGATGTTTATAGCTCACTTCAACCCAAGCCCCTCCTAATGGCCTGATGTGTGCTCAAAAACTAATTCACGTGACCTGAATCCAGCTTTTTAAAACAATGAATATAGGAATTTTTAAGACCAGAAAAGAAAGGAATCTCTGAAAAAACAGCTTTTATTTTTGCCTTTTTTGACTGATGTATGTATGTGGGACGGAGTGATAAACTGAAACCGAGGATAGGCTGAATGTAGAGAGGAAATTATTCTTTCAGAAGATAATAGTAAAAACAACTGTGTCTGTGTAGTAATGATGATAACTTGCAAAGCCCATTTGTTCTGTCGGAAGAGGGTTGCCAGTTTTCAAAATATCATATTGCTAACCATTCCAAAAAGAGTTAATTTATTTTTTTTTCATCTCTCAAAACCATGCTTTATTTCTTTGGAAAACATGGAATGAATACTCTTAGGGAAAGCCAAAGCACACCTAAATTTCTGTCTTCAGGAGGTAAAAGTGTGATCAACCTCTTTTCGTGTGTGTATCTGTAAAAGAGGGTCTTGTTCAATTTTTCAGTCCAATCACACAAAGTCCAGAAACTTCAGCTAGCTTGAAACTATTTCTTACTCCAGGTCCAATATTCCCTGGGAAAAAGAGACATTCTCACGGAGTCATAAAGTAATTTATATGTGAGGGGACCCTGGAGGTGTCCTTGTGCCTCCACCAACAGGAGCAGGTTGCTCCTATGCCCATCCTCGTCCCATTACGTTTGGACTCTTGCCCAGGATGGAGGTCCCACGGACCCCCTGGGAAACCTTCTCCCAGGTTGGGCCACCATACTGCGGACTACTTGTGCCCTCACTGCAGCATCCCCTTTTGCAGTCTGTGTGCCTGCGCTGCCAGTGTGTGCCTCCTGGGACAGCCTGGTCCTCTCATCCCTCCCCTCAACCCTGCAGCAGCCGCTGGCAGTTGTTTATTGTTTATTCTCATTATGGTCCTTAATCTCACCACAAGGGAACTGCCAAATAATTGGACTGAGACAATATTATCATCCTGCCATGAAGAAGCCTGAAATCTTAAATAGACTTCCTAAGAAGGGATACTGAAAAATAAACCCCAACTCTACAGCTTATGTATCAGCATCTTTGTTTTCACCTGTTACTTCAAACAGAACCTTCTGATAGCCCAGGTTTAGAAAATATATGTAGAGAAGAGCTTGTGTTTGAGTTTTTTTGTCTTATTGGTTTGGGTTTTTTTTGTCTCTATGTCACCTCAAGTCTTTAATGAATATTAGAAACTCTTACTTTGTATCAGGCCATACCTATGATCCCCTTCAGTGAAAGTAGTCTGTACAGACCAGGGCTCTGTGGCTGATTAATGGTCTAAGCAAGACAGACACAAACTTTGTGTCTTCTCTTATAGAGTCTTGACAATGCCTCTTGCTGTAGTGGGTTTCCTTGCAGATGAAAGAGCCTAGAGTTTATATCTTCTTCTTCATCTTTGTATGGAAACAACTGTCTACTTGGCTTACAAAGTTAAATAAAATATGAGACCTAAGCAAATTAAAAGCAAGGCACACAAAATATTTACACTGGTGATCTGGCTAATGGATGGGAAGCTTACTTTGAGGACATAAAACAATTGGCGCTTTTTTCCCCCAAAGCATTCCTAATTGGCCCTCTATCTGTACAGCTGCAATTTGTGTTCCTGAGAGTTTTTAAACAGAGAAAGCATGAGACCTTCATGAAGGAGCTACAGCTATCACCATACCCATCCCTCAGGTGGCTTGCCACAGACGTGCCTTCCCTGTGCATCTGCAGCTCCAGCTGCATGTGGCTTACACCTCAGTCATGCTCTTGCATCCCCTTGCCCATCAGCTCGCACCCAGCTGAGATATAGCCCTTCCCAAGTGAACACAAGTTGTGCCAGCTATCTCAGGCTTCCCTCAGCCATTTCTGCCATCACATTGCACTGTTTAATGC
Source organism: Dromas ardeola (assembly GCA_013398915.1). Classification (NCBI taxonomy): domain Eukaryota; kingdom Metazoa; phylum Chordata; class Aves; order Charadriiformes; family Dromadidae; genus Dromas; species Dromas ardeola. The sequence continues at coordinate 153,172 of VYZM01021361.1, forward strand.
GTTCCTGTCTGCTCTGTTGCTGTGCCGAATGCATGCTTTGAGAAAGAGCAGTGACTGAGTAAATACTCAGGGGAACTGAAGGGCTGTCAAATGTACCAGCAACAGCAAACAAACAAGGGGGAAAGATTATCTCTGCATAGACTTTTGGCTGCCGCAATTCCAGGTGGTGCTTATCATAGTACTGGCCATCGTTTATTTATTTACTTATTTATTATTCTCATTTCTCCACGTGCACCTCTTCCATCCCTGCCCAGTGGCTCACTGGTGCTGTAACAAACCTCTGCCACCCCAGGAGCTATTGGGAAAGAGGAGATAGGCTCCCTGGAGACAGGTAGGACACTAGACCCTTCGATGAGCAGATGACCTTGAAGGCACCAGGAAACTTTTGAGCAGCTCTGAAAAAAGACCTGAGGACCAGTGATCCTGAGCTCCGGGGTCTGCTGCAGTAAGGGTTTTATGAAAAGGGAATCATCCGACAAGTGTCAGGGTGGCCAGTGACCTGTGTGGCTGAAAAGAAACTTTGGAAGAGGTTAAGCCGTCAGTCTGCAATGCCTGGTCACAAAAAGTTGTCAATTATAGTGGGCAGGTCTTAACACACTTGAAAAAAGGTAGTTATGTGTTTTAATGTTCTGTGTGATGAATACACATTAACTGACTCCTGGAAAACGTTTGCAACCTTGGTCTAAATGTAGGCTTATTAAAAAAAATTTTTAAGGCATCACTTCCTTAATGTCTTTCTACGAAATGTCTTGTTCTTTTCTTGAACAAAGAATAATAACAACAAACTTGCGACTCTACAGGATAATGTTTAATCTGCTTTATAAACATGCTATTTGGTCTTGGGCTGGCTAAGCTCTACCAGCTAATATACTTTCTTTGTTGAATTATACTTATGTTAGCTATGACATTGTGGTTGAAGTCAAGACTACAATCAAGCTGCACTTTTTTCAGCATGACTTAATTCCCTAATCTGGGCAATGCTTGAGTCATATCCATGTATCATGCAGGCATGCTCCTTAGGCTAGAACAAGTGTCTTAGATGACTGGAAAGGCAATGGAAAGTTTTGCTGCTATGCAAAACCGGATCATACCAGCAAGCTGGAAATGGCTGCTTCCTCTGTTCCAGGGCCAGCCATGCAGTACAAGGCCACATCCATCTTGCGGCAGGGCAAAGTAAAATCTCATGTGTTTGCTGAGGACCACACCTCTCCCCGCTTTTTGCAAGCAGACTCTCTCACACTGAAACCCCACATGGGAAAACTCCGCATCAGTCTGGGCAAAGAGTCGGACTGTTTTGTTTGCCTACTGGAAAATGAACGACTACAGCATCGCTCAGGAATACATGTCGAGGAGATGCCTATTTCAAGATGGACCTACCTGTCATACTGCTTATGTCTGCAGCCCTTCTCTGTATTTGCATATTTAATCATGAATGTTTAAGGGCATCTAACATTAACGTGCCTGCTCACACTACAGCCACGCAAAAAAATTTTTTCCCCCTCTGTTTTTTGGAAGGCAAGGGAAGGCCTGCTGGCAAAGGAACAAGTCTTTCTATCATCTCGGTACACGTCCCAGTAACCTCTTTGCTAATGCTGGCAATTGTGCTTGCACGCCAACAGGTCAGACCCAGCCCTGCTGGGTAACCTACACTAGCTGGGTTTGGGCCAGCTGGATGGCAGGGGAAGCTGCCTAAAAATATGTCAAGCAAGAGATGGAGTGTTCAGAGTGGCTGCAGGAACTGGGTAGAAAGGAAAAAGGAGGAATCCCAGAGGAGTTTCAGTGATGGTCATTCTTGCACTTGTTTTCCTTGCAAATTCATTTTTTCAACCCAGGCAGAGCAGGCTCTGCTGCTGCAGGAAGCCCTCCTCCTTTTAGCTGATCTGCTGCTGACAAACCTGGGCGGGGGGCCCCAAGTAGCTGCTAAGCTGCAAATCCGGGCTCATTGTTGCTCCCAGAGCTCCTGATCTGCCTGGAAAACTCAGCCTTTTTACACCGAGGAAGCTTTCTGAAATGCAAAGAGCAAATCTGAAATGCAGCCAGTTATGCTAGCATCCTAATGGGAGTGTTTGGGGTTAATATCTGACTCTCACACTGCCAGGTGAAGGAAGAGGTTTATTGCACTCTTTTAGTGGGTCATGGGCTGGTTATATGCAGATTTGAGAATATGAAGAACCAACCTCTTGCATTCATCTTTTTTCCAGAACAGAAATACTGAATGCATGTAGGGAGAAAATAATTTCATAATAATAAATAATTCTACCTCTAAATTGTTAATGTCTGGTGGTCTTCAAACCTCAAACCCCAATGAATTTTGGCAAAACTTCAATTTGGCAAAGATTTCAGTAAAAGTGCCTTTGATGTAGCACTACTGATTTCAGTGGAATTATTCCAGGGATCATTATTGCCCATTTTGCAGAGAAGAGCATCATTACCGTGAATAGTCCACGTCCAGTAGTGTTTCTCAAAAGCAGGCACATTTTACTGGAGGAGGCTGTCTTGGGTCAACTTTTGACCTCTGTTTCTCCTCAGGATTATCAACTTCCTTGAAAATTACTCAGCAGCCAGAGGAGTGCTCCACTTTAGCAAGTACTGCTCTCAAGGAGATATAGCAGTGATTGCCCCTCTAACCACTTGTAAATACAAAAAAACCCAAACAAACAAACAAACAAACAAACCAAACTGCTTGAAGAAACTACCTCAAAAGGTAGCAGGACAGCAAGAACTGGCTTTTATATGGTTGTAAAGAGTAAAATGGCAAATCTGGCAAATGCATCTGGGGCTCAGGTTAAGACACACTTCATGTGGGACTGGAAATATGTTATTCTTTATGAGCAATGTTTATGGAAGTAGGTCCGAAATCCGCAAGGCTGACGGCTAGAGTTAATCACCTTTCACAAGCAGGGAGTCCAGAGGTGGCATGTAATGGGCATAATGGTATATGAAAATGGTGCTAAAAAGATTTACTTGCTATAATAAAATTTGATGCAACGTTAAAGCAAAATGCAGCTTTGAAAGTAAAGGTCTTCTTTTCAACACAGAATTAATTATACTATGTGCATTTGAGGGACTATGCATTATTTCCTTGCTAGCGCTAAACGTAAACAACTTAAAGCCCTTGGGCTTTACTGTCCCGAAGCACAAAGCTGGAATAAATAGCATGTAAGGGAGCTGTGCACCACATTTATGGCCATCACTGTATCTACTGCATTCAAACATTTGGCATGATTTCTTTCTGTCCTGTCCAACATCTGTTCACTTATTTCTGTCCTCACCGTGCTCTGTTCACAGAATCATGACCTGCTTTTTTTTCCTTTTTTTTGCGTGGTGCAGAAAAGTCACCCTGCTTTCCTACATTTGAACAAAACAAATGTGGAACTGCCAGTTATCTCTGCAATCTTGTGTGCAGAGAAACCAAATCACCTGAGAGCGGTGGTGACCTAGAGCATCGTAAGCCCAGTGCCCTTTCCACTTCACTAAGAGAGCCTTTTTAATGACATGATCTAATTTCTGCTGAAGGATTTAGCCCTGAAGAAATTGTACTCTTGCAGTAAATGAGGGAATACTTACACCACACTGTACATAACGTAGCTGTTGTTGTATCAGTGAAATGGTGCTTTCTGAAAGTACAGCATATTCACATTCCAGTATTGGAATAAGCTGTACAAATACCTGCATTTTTACAATAGTATATCTGGCCATTCTTGGAGCCCTTTATCATTTTGACAATGTCTAATCATAGAGCACAACTCTGGTGCATAAAGAAGCTCCAAGATGCAGTAGGGAGTTAAAGCTAGTAACAGACAATGAAGGAGGAGCAATGCTGAAATACTAGCTTGTGGCCATTTTAATCACAAACTTAAGTAAAGAAAATGCACAACATTGTTAAGCAGGGGGAACTCGTACAGCTAGCTATTTTTAGGCTCCATCCTCATGCAAGTGTTCTCATTTTAGCAGATTTGAGAAACACCCCCTGTGCTGCCTGGGATAAGATTTTGCAAGTTCTTTTCAAGAAGCATAACCCAGATTTCATAGCTGTGGAGGACAGATGGCAGCAAACCATCTTTTGTTTCCAAGACACATCTGTCTCTGGTTTGCATCTGGCTGGACTGCCTCGATGCTGACTGCCTCACTGGAGTGTCTGGTACCCAGTAGCTGTGCCCGAGCACCCAGCACAGCTCTACCACCACCTACCTATTGCCCCCTTCCCACCCTTGGTCTCCCCATGTGTGACAGAGCCTTCCCCTCCAGGTTTCTGATGAAAATGCCCTGGGAGAGGTTTGCTCTAAGCAGGTGAGAGATCCTCCCACCCTTACCCACTGCCTCAGCGCTGTGTCAGTCTTCTGGCAGGGAAGAAAATGTTTCCCGGGCAGCGAGACAGTCGCGCACGGTCCCCTGACGTGTGCCTGCCTGTTTGCCCATTGTATTTGCAGTGGGTGTATAAATACACGTAACCTCAACAGCTTGGCAAATGGAACCCCTGAATCTTGGGAAATGCTTCTTATAAATGTTTCCATTTCTCAGAGTCTTCTTGTCTGGATTCCTCAGTGTAGTATTTAACGAATGCCTTAATTTCCAACTTAAAAAGGAGAGCCAGAAACATCAAAGCTACCAGCTTTCCTGTTTTAGATAAAATATGCTGACATTTCACCCAAGAGGGAGGATTTTTAGTAGATCATAGCATTCTTGTCTCTAAATATGTCTTTTAAAAAATCCCATTGATGCTTTCCAGTTTCAAATTCATGCTATTAATAGGTCAAAAAGAGAGGCTTCTGGGAGAAAGCAATCATGTGATTTTGTAGCTTAAATGTTTCACATAAACAAAGACCAAAACAAAAGCTGCACAAAATATCTTATTTTTGGTGTACAGCAGTTGTACTGAAGGGATTGGCTTCTCCCTGTTTGAGCATCAGCATGGAGGTTCTGCAAAAGAACACTGAGAAAAGCCTGGATTTTATCTGTCCTCCTGTAGCAAATGAGGAGTGACTGTTAACTGAATGTCTTCAGTGCCGTCCATGCAGCACTTTGCCAAAGGCTTTATTAGGACTGCTGGAGACACATCTAAAACAGGTTTAAAACAGGAAACACTGCCTTCAACTTTAGTGTTCAGTGTTTAGAAACTTGGGGGTTTTTTTCCAACTGAGTATCACTCAGGATTTCAGATTTGAAGCCACAGCTGAGTATGACACATGGAGCAACATAGTTCCTCATGCAATTGGCCAGATTTCTTTTTAAAGAAAAGACAGCAATTTTCTAAAGAGCAATCAGCCTTCACACCACTTTGCACTTGACCAAGCCCAGCAGGTGCCCACTGAGTTGTACTACTGAGACCTCTTAAATGCCAAAGCACAGGCTGTTAAATGCTTAGCACCTCAGGACCTGTAAATCCACCTTTGACTGTCTCACTTTGTTCCTTGGTACATGTGAGTCCTTGGTACATATGGTACTTGGGAGTCCTCTGCTGAGGGGACATTTCAATAGCACATTGGGCCTGAGGGAGCTAATGAAACTTCTGGGCAGTAGTCGTCCAGGTTGAACAGGAAAGCAAAGGTCCCACAGAGGAATCTCACTACCAGCCCACAAAACGTGGCAGGAAGCACTAGTAGATGGTAGTGGCAGCAAAAAAGCAGCAAGCTGCAGAAGCTGTGGCTGGAGATAGCCATCCCTAATGTTTTGTGAACTAACACCTGGGAGGCCATGAGCAAAGCTGATTTCAGCCAGGTAAAGTGTCTCTCCAACATCAGTGCGTCCGACTGTTGAGCGTGACTGCATGGTACAAGAGCGTGAGACCTTTTCTGTCATGCAGGAGTCCTAATTCATATAGAAATTACGTAAAAACCACCTAGAAGTCCTCTGGTGCACAGCACAGTTAAAGTCAGTGAAAGATGGAGTCATTTATAAAGTCTAATTCACTTGTGTGTTTTGTATTGCTTTTTGTCTGATGCCTTATTAAAATCTAATTGCCTGATATCAAATAGGCCATGGAGTGACAAGAATAGTTTGTGCATAGATACTATGTCTATATATATACTCAAAAACTAACAAGTAAGCCGTGTCTGTCATGTCAAAAATCTTTCTATTTTGGGCTGGGTTTGAAGCCTGCTTTTGGTGGTGAATGTTTTTCTGTTATACATAGTTTGCACAAGTCAGGTTCCATTCCAGCGACGAACATGGCATTGAAAAGACCGATACTGCACATTCAGGCAGCCTCTGAAACTCAGTTTCTTTGAACTGATGATTTCCTTATTAACTTCTTTTTGCGAGAGAGGATACATGCTCTAACAGCTGGTTCCTTGAACTAGCTCTACAAATCACTTTGCAAATTCAAAAACAAGGCTCCCCTTTTCCGGTCAATGCAAAGGGCTAGTTTGGTCGGTCCCTTGGCTGACTGTTTTTTCCACCAGCTCCATTTCTTTCTTGCCAAGGGGCAAAGTTCTGCCTGGCTTTGGGCTCCTGGTCTTCCTTTTAACGGGTGTTTGTCCTGTCTGCCAACTGATCTGCCACATCCCTCTGGCAGGATTTGGGCCGAACAAGGCACAGAGGCTGATGTGCTGTTTAAAGGGTTGCTTGCAACCAGTGCATCTCCACTGGTGAACTCCCCTGGGTGAGCTGTGGGTGGATTAGTGTCCTGCTGAGGTTGTAGACGTGTTTTTGGTGTAGAAAGCAAAGCAAAACTCCCAGGATTAATTCTATTGGGTGTAGGCTATTGCTGCTCTCTGCAGTGGTATTGCTGTGCCCTGAGATAGCCGTGGTTTCTGGAAGATTCTGTTTGTTTGTTTTGATTTGTGTCTGGCTAAGAGGTGATGTGTGTGCTTGTGTGCATGTTTGTGTCTGTACACCTGTAAATGTATGGAGACACATCAGTGGTATAAGTCAAAAATAACATATTTTATTAATTTAGTAGCGGGCTGATTTGATCTTCATGAAACACATTTACATTTAGAGCACGCTGCTCTTTTGGTTTTGAGGCTTTAAGAAGTTTATGACTTTAGGCCTTCCAGGACATGCCTTATCGTTCCCGAGAGATACACACTTTTGTTCAAAGTTTTCAGTTCTTGCAGTTCTTGCAGACTGGTTAATTTGCCTGGTTTAAACTCTTATTTTTATTAGGAACTAAAAAGAACTTCATATTAAGTCATTGATGGTAAATAAAGTGTACACTGTAAAACTGACACACCTAAATCTGGAAGACCCGACATCCGGATAAACAGCTGATGGATTGCCTGAAAGTAACTGGCTAAAGCAGTAATCAGAAATTCAGTGGGGAAAAGCTAATATTCAGAAGCAGAGGCAGCTCCTTCTCAATCCTCGGATGTTTTTTTGTTCAGTCTGTTCCTAATGTTTGGGGTTTTTTGCCTTATAGTCAAAAGCTCTTCGGGAAAAATGGCTGCTACAGGGAATTCCTGCTGGCTCCGCAGAAGAGGAAGAAGCCAGAAGGAGACAGTCAGAAGAGGATGAGCTGAAGGTGAAAAAGCTGGAAGAAAACATACACAGGTAGGGACAGTTTCCCTTTGCTTTGCCTAAGAACAGTCACTCCCATTAAGGCCAGAGACCTTCCTTGCCCAGGTCCCCATCTTTGGTAGCAGCTGATAGCAGCTGCCCAGGGAAGAGTATTAGAGGCAGGCACACATACAGCCAAATGTGCCCAGAATTTGTTTCCCAGATGTCCATGGTTTGCAAGGTAGAGCCATTGGTGGTATCTTTGTGTTTAATGGACTTTGATGGACTTCTCTCGCGTAGGAGCTAAAAAGAAGGCTGAGTTCCCCCTTCAGATGCACGTGTATGACTCAGTCAACACTCAAGAGATTCTCCATTGCTTTACACCTCCTACAGCCAAAAAGAGTTCAAAGAGGGACGGCATTCTTTTGCACTCACTGTTCGCTGGTGCAAATGACTTTTCAAAATGCAACAGCAGATGCCACCAGCAGACCAAATACCTACTGCTGTCAGAAGCAAAGTTTGGCTGTTACAATTATTTCCTTTTATCAGTTTCCGTCTGCAGTCTGAGTTGAAGTTAGTCCTCTTTTTTGTATTTTCCTTTGTTTTGCTGCAAAAAGTGGCCTCTAAAACTCATAAGAAAAATGCTTTTATCCCTTACAGAACAAATTCCAGAGCTGCTTCTTCTGCCATTTAGGTTATGTGGATTTAAAGTTTTTTCAGCTGGCAGAAAATTGGCAAAAGTTAGTCAAATTTGTCACCACAGCTTCTACAAATGTGTCAGCCGAGGCATATAAGTGACAGAGAAAAGAAAATAGGACCAACAGTGCAAGGGCTGAAGAATTAGTCTAGCATCTGGTGAACTCAGTTTCCCTTATGCCAGGTTTCTTGTGAAATTTCTTGGAGAAATCACCGAGAATGTTTCTCTGGGGATATACACAAGCAAACCTACCCTGAGCTTGGATGACACTAAATGGCTTCTGTGTCGAAGTAACAAATGAGCATGAATGTAAGGGTTGTCTCTTACTACTGGTCTCTGTCTTGTGATTCCTATTAATTAAAACTGATCTAAGAATGTGTATTGTTCTTTTACATCTGTGGTAACATAAGGCAAGAAAGGTTGGGGTTTTTTTTAAATTTCATATGCTACCTGATGTTTTACTCCATAAATTAGTAGATGGAAAGAATACATGGACTGAACTTCAGAAAGACCTACTGTAATACGTATTTCACCTAGTGCTGAATGCTGCAAGGTGCTAAGTGCTCTGACCCTATTGAGCAAAACACATCAGCATGTGCTTAATTTCACCTATGTAAGTACCACCACTGAAGGCAATGAAACCTGCATTGTTTAATTGGTTCGAAGTGTAGGATAGAAGTCTGTGTAAAGCCTTTGCCCTTGTGGTTTCGTTTTCAGTTCCTTAACCTCAGCAATGAAATAAAATCTTTGAATATTTTGGAAGTAACAGAGCTCTCTTCTGCTGTGACCACCTTCCTGTAAAATGGCAGGTCAGCTGCTTGCTCCTGAGTTGAAAGGACATTTGTTTGACAGCTTCGCTAGCGTGCTTAACTTCGCTGTTATCTTTCTAAGGGAACTCCAAAGACAGTTTAAAAGTATTTTAATTTAAATGAGAAAATATTATACCTGAACTGTAGAGATAAGACAGCAGAGGTTGAAATCATTAGTCTAATTACAATTTACATCCATAACAATGTGACACATCCAGAGCCTATCAAGATAAACTGAGAAGGCAAAGGGCTGTAGAGGGGGTTAGAAGAAGAAAGATGTCAAGCACATCAGCTGGAGGAGTGAAGTAGAATGAACTCATCCTGAAAGGACTTTTTTTTGCTGCCTGTGCACCGTATTTCCCCTCTGCATTCCCAGGAGAGAATCAGAGGGGAGGATTATGGGGGCACCACTTGTATGTTCATGTTTGCAGGGGCCCAATGGTCCGTCGAGGTTCACTGTGCACTATCCAGTGGGACCACTATGAAACAGCCCAAACCCTCTCCATGCGGGAGACAGAGGACAGACTAAGGTGGTTCACGAGCAGGATAGAAAATACTGCAAGACCGGCCATGGAATTGGTGCCAGGGGACTGTATGACCGCTCTGCCGTGGATCTTGCAGATTCATTAGAGTCACACTGCATTGTATGTGCAAGAACAGAGCAGCTGCAGTATTAAGATGTATATGAAAGAGTCTTGTGGCACACATGCTGGGTTTGTCCCTGCTAGAAAATATGCAGTCTTTTACATCTGCTTACTTGTGAAGCTTACTTGTCAAGGCCAATGCCCAAACTCTGCTGGCAGCCAGCACCTGTGACCCTCCTTTAACAAGGGGGACCACCCGCCCTTCCTCTTGCAGCAGAGCATCCCATGGTCATCTCAGAGAGCACCATTTCTTCTGCTCACACTGAAGCGCTAAGGAAGGTCCCTTCCTCATACATCTGAGGTTACCAGATCAACAGCTACGGCACAAGAGAAATATCTATCTATATTCGCAGGCCAGATGTAAACAGTATGTCTGACAAGCTGAGTGAACTGCAGCACTTAGAACAGAAAACTGAAGGACATAGTGTTTGAGACCAGACTAACATTCACAGATGAGAATGTGGGCTCATGTAGGTTTGTGCTGTCCAGAAGAGGCAAAAATCTCTACCGTAGGGAAACAGTAAGACTAGCTAGGGGTTTGTAGATGGTCTTGAAGGCCTTGCACATAGCCCAAATGCTTCAGTTGAGTAATGCTTTTTCTAATTCTGTTTTAAATTATTTTCCCACTAAAATCAGACGTTTTGCAAGATGTACACATGCTTGTAGTGTTTATTCTTAAGCTAGGGTAACCAGTTCTCCTTTGTGTGGGAGGTGTGTAATTCAAATGGGGAAGAAAAAATGCATGAATGTGCAGACTGCTGTTTATTTATTAGACTTCCATGTTATCATGATACAAGAAATCACAAGCTTGTAGCTTGCAAGGATATGTGCATATGAGTAAACTTAGACATGAGTAAGTGTAATGATTTAATGAGCTCCCTCATCTGCAAAAGCATTTGGAAGAAGGATGCCTACATTAGTCAGCATTTCTGCACACTCCATGCCAAAAAACTGAAAAAATATCTGCATCACAAAAACAGAAAAGAAGCAGAACAAAGAATGCAATACAAATAATTAAATAATATCATTATGGTGATAATTACCATTAGGAGGACACAGAAGTACAAGATGCACATACAAGTTAAAAACCCAGGCAGTGCAAGATTAAGACAAGATGCAGGCATAGGAATAGTGTGAGAGTGGATTACAGACACAATGATCATTTCATAGTTGAAATTAGTTTAATACGTTTAGAGATTTTGAAAAGTATGAACATTAGAAACAGGTTTTGTATCAAAGAATGCAAACTGGAAATAAAAGAATAAGCAGCGCTGAAGCAAGTTTGGTCCTGGACTCCCAGCATTGCTGCTTGCCTAACTGGAGTTTTCAGAATACGACTTACGCTACCCCATTTAAAAATCGTGGTATTGCATCTTGCATTTCTTTAAAGAAGTGGTTGGTCTGGTGGACTTAAGGAGGAGATTGGACCCCTTATGCAACATTCATCGAGTTCTTAAGTGGGATGGCAATCTGTCAGTAGTGTGAAGGATGGAAAGGTATTGCTGCATTATTAAATGTTTGAAACCTGGTGCAAGATTGGTGGTGCCATTGTATCAATGGCAGACTGAAGCCAGACGTAGGTTTAAGATATCTTAGCAAAAACTGTCCTTAGACATAGAGAAGCTTTAAAGCTGGTTTAGTTTTTTGTGTTCTCCTAAAGATCGCAGGTCAGTATTAGAGGAAAGCAGCAATTTCTGAGTTTCTTTCACATTGTCATCCAGTGAGAAAGTGCTCTCCTGTTTCCTGCAGCAAGCTTAAATTTGGGGTAAATGATACCAAAGGAGTAAAAAAATGAAATAAAACTGTTTCCCTTCCCTTAAACTTATTCTCCAAACCACACACCTGAAACATATTGTTTGGGATAGCATTGGTACAGATGCCCAGTGAACTTCCACAGACACATTCTGATAGTGTGTTGTAGGTGAAATAAGCACCGGAATGTGTTGCATGCCTCCCATGGCTATTTTTACCGCATGACAGTCTGTTATTTTGCAGAAGTGAATGGAAAGTTGGCATTCGACATCTGGGTATTAACAGGCAGCATTCGTAGAGCAGAGCAGCCCACCCACAGCCTGCTGTTCCTTCACAGCATTTGAAAGGCTCCCAAAATTATTTTGTTTTACTCGATTACATTATAGTACGTGCCGGCGGCCTGTGTTTACTACAAAAGGTGAAGAGTTTTCATTGTTCTGAAGCTTTCATGTAGTATGCCAACATGAAATACTCTGTGACAACATATCTGCCTACTTGATGACAGACACTGGCATGAGATACAAGGACTGGACATGTTGTGCTCCTGGGGAAAAGAAACCCCCTGTGCTAAATCCTCGGTAAAGTGGAATATCGCTTCAGAAATCAACAGGGCATCTGTTCACGTTGGATGAGGAGGTGCGCATCAACTTCATGGAAAAACAGATTATTGCTCTAGCAGAGCAGCGTCTTTGGACACGGGGACCAGTAGACAGCTTAGAGCAGTGTGCGCTAAAAGGATCCCCAAAAAGCACACGCAAGAGATGCTTGTGGCACTTTGGCACTGTGGCGGCTCTTGGTGGTGAAGCAAGGCAGGACAACAGCCAAGGTGTATGTGTATCCCCTGTTCTTTACTCAGGGCTACTCAGCTGTCAGCACATCCATCTCCTAAAATTTGCAAAAGCCCTTTGGTATTGTGGAGTGTTTCATGCTCATGCATGCTGGTGGTGAACTGCAGCTGTGTCACCTCTAGGAGAAGGCTTTTCCATGGTGATCTAGCATGGAGTGAGACCCCCACTGTTAATGGTAGCAGGGGCAGGTCTGTGCTTTCAACCATAGGTCATAAGCTCTTTCCTGGGACAAGCACATGTCTTTGCTGGTTGCTGTTGCCTTGCTGATGTGGTCAAGTGGTAAATACATGCAAAAACTCACTCCCTCCCAGCAGCTCCCATCTCAGAGTGCTGCTGTTCTACACATACAAAACCTTGGAAAGTATTTTAAAGAAGTGTTGAGCTGAAAGAAGCCAGTGAGAGGGACTGCAGGACAAGTACAGTTTCCACCAAAGAAAAGCACTTAATCTGATGGAACAAAAGAGATGTTGAATGTAAGCTTACACAAGAGAGACGCGCAGTGATAGCGGAAGAGGGATGACACTATGACTCTCGAGCAAAAGGTTCCTTGGTTGTATGAGTCTCTCATGTTTTACTGCACCCAACCTATGTCTGCTTACTGGGTACTAGACAGAAGTCCTGATCTAGGTAGAAGCAGATCCAAAATAAAGTAAAACTTCTCCAAAGCTGGCAGAATTGTTTTTTTTCTTCCACTAGTATAACTGAATCTTTCCAGGTAAATGCTCAGATTTGAGTATTGTCAGAGAGATTAGGCTAAGCCCTGAGAAGAAAACGCTCAATAAGCTGATCTGATATTAATATTTGATATTAATAGACTATGAGGGCTTTATAGATCTCTGATCTTAGATGGGGTCTACACTAAAAGCCTCATCTCATTGCAGAGTCCAGCAAATACAGGCTTGTGTTTCAGATGAGATTGTCGTGGCTGCTGCACCTTTAGCGTTTTCTCTCCTCACAGTGTCCATTCTTTCATTTCTTTCTAATGCCAAGGTTTGTTTCCTACTTCTTCCCAGGATAAATACTTAGCATGTCTCAGACTGGGAACTCTGGATATAATTCAGTCTCTCTTGGGACTGTTACTAATAGTCTGCATGACAGAGGGAGAAAGAGCACGTAAGACAGATGTGAGTGTGCTCCTTCAAAAGAAGGATTGTCTGATGTCTGGTTCTCTGCTAAGATTGATCAATATCAGATCTCATCTGCTGACGCTCCACAGATTCCAATTTCAGCAACCCCTAAGGACTGTGGTTTCCAAAACAGCACATCCTTCACCTCCCATAAAGCTTTTGCTGGGGTGCATTTCATATGTGATACATTTCTTAGGAAAACAAAACCAGGCAAAAAGCCTTAACAACAGGAAATGTCAGTTTTCCAAAGGAACCCTCTCTGCAACGTGATTAGAGAATCCCTCAGGACTTGTAGGATGACCTCAGAAAAGCAATGAGTTAAGAGTTGCTGGGTGGCAATGGGTTTAAGGTTTTTACATGTGGTATAATATATTCAGATGTAGCACTTAAAAAAAAAAAAACACACTTAAGAATAATAATACAGCTTACTACCTCAGTTCTGAAACATGACCCATTTAACAGTTGTCTAAATGTTGGTGTTCTGGGTTTAGAAGTAGCAATCTCAGGATCTTCCACAACTCCTAGCTTGTAATTATTTAATGATGCCTATGCATCTTATAAAGTGAGCAAAAGGGTTGACTGCTCAACCTGAGCACAGACTCCCTCCACTCTTGCTATGTCTTCTGCCCTCAAATATGTGTACCAGATATGGACCTTGATAAAGACACCCATGTGACTAATTTGGAAGCAAGATATAGAAGAAATTCCAAAGCCCCATCTCTACATATCAAGGAATTTCCACCTCAAGTGCTTCTGACACTTCATCCACGTCAGTATGCTATAGATTAAGAGACATGTTCCTCAAGGAGGAAGAGGCACATAGGCTTAAATTCAGCTCCGGACAGAAGCAGGTTTTCAAGGACACCTTTTTTAGGCAAGCTAACACATTGTAAAGTAGCATCAGTTTCTAAATGGATTAAAAGCTTCAATACAGTAGATCACATGCTACAGCCCCTTGTGAAAGGGGCAGTTAGCACCTCTGGGCCAGGTTCAGCAAGAAAAGTTCAATTTCAATCATTGCAGCCTTTCAATAATGTAGATGTTCTGCACAAGGCTGGGTTTCCGTTGTCATACTACACGAGACCCAGTGACAGATTATCAAGTGCAAAACTTCAGAGCCTCCTTGGCTTTAACATTTCAAAGCTAAAAAATTCACGAGTCTCCATGTGATGCTGGTTGCAAGATGGGAAATCTCTTCATAACTCATGTATTTATCATATGTGTTGAATCACCACACTCCTTCTGTGTGCAAAGCCATCTAAGATCTTCACACTTCTTTTAAGCCTAGTAGAACTGACAGGGGTTTCCTGAAGAAGTAAATTGTGATATAGCATAAAGAGTAGGAATTGTTGACTTCATTACATTGGAATTAAATCTTAATCAAAGGCCAAATGGGATTGTTGCCTGGAGTAAAACAAAAAGGACTAGTCTCTATTCCTTTCCTTGTTATGCTTATCTTTGCTGGAGTTGGCTGTTTGGTTGGCTTTCCTTGTATGCTGGCCCTATCACAGGACAGTCCTGGCGAAACAGCGCTTTCCACACAGTCCAAATAGTGCTTGGTGGATGGAAAAAACAAAATTGAGGAAATTCTGCCACAGAAAGATGTGTTTGTGTGGAGGTGACATACATGTGCACAATTTTGAAAGAGATGACAAGCCCAGAGTATATTTACAAAAAGAAGGCACAGAGTTAGGCAACAGGCTGGGTTGATTTTGTTGTGTTGGTGCTTTACAGTGATTATTTACTCTGTCTTCACCTTAAATGAGAGGACTTCCCTCTTCCCTGCCAAACCTGTCTTTAAGTGCTGTGTCCGTGTCTGGCAAGGCCGGAACGTGCAGCGTACACACGCACTCACACACACGTGCTCGCAGAGCCAGGGTAGACACTCCTGCTGTGCTGGTCCTCGGTAGCTCCCTTCTCCCAAAGGCTCAGGTTCATCCTATATAACTGCGGGAGTTTAAATAAGTGACCTACACTTAGAGCATTATCTCCTTTAGCCCCCCATGCATCAGCGAGGAAAAAGCATCACCTCCGTGGCCTGTGTAAGCCCATCTCTCTCACTCGAGTACAGGCGCCTCAGTTAAGTGCCTCTAGTGCGAGGGGTGGAATTTAAGCCTTCATGTTACTTCCTGCACAGGCACCCTCCACTGGGCCGCTGGGCGTTACCGTGATGCAAATAGTCATTAATAACCATTAATTATGTGTCTGGTGCACCATGTGTTTTTTACCCCTGCCATTCTTCTTCGTAGTCAGCGCTTGCACGTATTTCTGCAGATCTGGGCTAGCTCTGAGTAGGAAGAGGTACAGTTAGAGGTGGAGCAAGGTGCAGTGTCTGGAGCCACCCAGTGGGCATTGCAAGTCTTAGCCTCTTTGTTAAAAAACCTGCAGTCTGAAAAGCACCTCACCTTCCCTGCAGGGTTTTTAAACTGGTGCAGTACGTAAATTATAAGGCAAAAAATAATGCAAATCCCAGCCGGTGGTCCACAGAAGACAAAGAAAGACTGGATATGCAATCAGGAATCCTGACTGCTTCTGAATAACTGGATCACTGTTGAGATAGAAATTTCAAAAAGCTGTGAAACATGTTGTAGATTGAAACTGCTGTAGAAGACCTGGCAGAACAATGCCATGCTCATGCTGTCCTGTGCCCAGGAAAATGCAATTAGTCCTTCATGTGAAAGATTTTTAAATTATGCCTACTCTGTACTGGAATTTTTTTACTAATTCAACTACACAAGCAAAGCTTCCCTTTGAGGATTCATTTTTTACTGTCAAAAAGTACAGACACTTAAATGGAATGAGCTCTACAGGCAGAGATTATTGTAGCTCTGTATAACCACCTCTTTACTAGAAAAGATACTGAAATAAAAAGTGTTTAAAAATAATCTACCCACTAAGCAACAAAGGCACGTCAGCAGGATAGTCTGAAGTTAGTAAATGGAGAGAGACGCAGGGACCAGGTCTTCGCATCCTGCATCCCTCTAGACGATGTAAGTGGTGCAGAGTGTCCCTGGGAATTGCCTCAAAGGGAGAAAACAGCCATGGCAGGATGAAGCCCAGGATTACCCCTGGATTAAACTCTGATCTCTGCCACTGATTTCCTGCGTGACTTGGAGCATGGTACTTCAACAGTTCTTCCCCATTCCAGCATTCATTTGTGTAATTGTCTTTCCCACACTTTTAGCATAATGTGAACTCTTTAGTACAGGAATTGCTTCTCACTGTACAGAGGGGACCTCACTGGTGACACTTAGGTAGCCTGAGCGAGTTTTCTTTCTTCAGAATTCTTCACATTCTTCTGTTATTTTGCAGTGGCAAGACAAATTGCGCTAGATAGATGCTTATAGATAATAGATGCTTATTAACACAAATGGTCCATGCTTCTAGAGAAAGCATGGAAAGAACAGCCTTTCACTGAACAGAGTGATTGACACCATGACTGGACTTGTGCTTCTTGCTAACACTGCAAATCTGGCTTTTGGTTGTCACACCATTCGTATGTTTCAGGTAGCACAGTTTGAAAGCAGAAAAGCAAGGTAGTATTTGGGTGGTGTGTGCAAGTCATGGTGTAAAATTTATGCTTTAACTCTCTAATATGCAAAAAACAGAGACAGGCAAGTTTAAAATGTTCAGCAGCATCTACTAGATAGGGGCTCTGGTGATGACAACGTGCAAAATCCTTCACCTGGCTCTGAACCTCTGTGCTGATTGCACTGCGGCTGTAGCAAGATGGAGCAGCTCTGTCAGTACCCAGGTTGTTGACTGTGCACTCCCTCGGCTGCTGATGGTGTCTAAGCTAGCTCAGGTATCTTAACGCTGTGTTGACATAGCACTGAAACCGGTGTAGGCTTTTATACTACAGCACGATTGCATCAAAACCAGAGGGCTGGCGTCAGCCCCAGTGGCTGTGGTAGTTTCCACTCGTCTGTAGGTAGCTGGTGCAGGACAAGCAGAAGCTGCAACATGGTCCACCAAGGCACTCAGCCACCTAGCGTGAGCTGGTGTCTGAGTTGCTGCAGCCTCACCCGTACCAGTGCTCAAACAGTGCAAGTTCTAGGTGGGTAAGGCACATCCATCCGTGCTGAGATCATACTTCTGGTGGTACTGAAGACATGGTTTGAAGTGCCTCAGGCCTATGAGGTGACACAGCTGCATAATTAAATGGGTAGCTTTTGTTGATAATTCCTGGGGATGTTTTATTTTTTAATTCAGCTATCAAAGTCCAGCTCCCAAATGATTCATTCAACTCTTTAATGTGCTGGTGTTTTTCTTATCCTTGCCCATCAACCACTGGGCTTGTTTTATTTATGTCTGAAAGAGCTTCTTTTAGTCATTTGTGTGAAGAAGAAAAATATGCAGCCTACTAAATCCACAGTACCTTCGGACAGGGTTACTGAAAATGGCAGATACATTTCATGGTTTTCCATGCAAACAGATGAAACATTGATTTTTGTGGCTTCTTTTTCTGCTGCTGTCACTCTCCGTATGCAGTGATCCAGGAATCCTGTATCCCTACTGGATCCCCATGTGGGGTCCATCGTCCATCATCCCACCAGTGCACAGTGATATATACTCTTTCCTGCAAAAACTTTATAATGCAAGCCAGTGAGGCAAATAGTCACTAGAAAAACAGTGAGGACCAAAAGCATGGGCTAGAGCGTAGGTTTTCAAAGCTTGAATGGCCTGCCGTGTAGATAAATCATGTCTGTAGACAACTGGTGGAATCAAACCGTAGCATAGATCTTTAACACTAGAAGAAATGCATGTTGTCTAGAAACAGATACCAGAGAGAGAGGCACAAACCGTGTCATCTTTAATGGTAGACCAGGGAAATGCCCTAAATGTTGGAGTTATTGCTGTGTTATTTAAAGGATGTTTCATTTGTAGGAAGCCCATTTGCGAAAAATGAGGTTGCCTACAGAAACTTAACTGCACAAAATGTGAATAAAATAGATATTCCTAGTAAACGTGTTACTGGTGATAGGTCAGATTTGAGTGTGTTTGTGTGGGGGAGTGTGTAACACTCTAGTTAAAGAAGTGATCAGAGAAAAGAACTTTCAATTAAGTCTTGGTGCCCTAAGTCTTATATTGCAAGTTTTCTATTCAGTTTTATTTTTGTGCCTATTTTTATTTTTATGTATATAGAAAATTGCAGATACAGTTTCCTTGTATGAGTCCCTCTTTAGCCTCCTTTCCACTCTTTAAGGGTACTTACTAATCAGGACAGTGAATTTTATACAAGCGATCCTCACAGGAACCCCCATTGCAATCAGGAAATGGGCTGGCAGCCTGGTCTGCAGTGAGATGTTTTTCTTTAGGTCCATCAGATAAAGGTACAGTCACAACAACCCAGGTAAGTTTTCTTAAGACTTTCAGTTGAAGCTAAAGCTCTTAGTTCCAAAAGAATAGTGGGGGAAAAATCTAAGACTAGTAAGTCACAGCAAAAAACCTAAGGGTTTTCTGACTTGTCTGATGATCCTTGAGCTTTGTGACTTGGGACACCTGGAATATGCTCACAAAGGCAGAAGGCTCCTAAATTTAGAAGCATATTTGAGGGAGCAGCTGCTGCCAAGCGGCAGTATGTCACCAGCAGAGCTGGGCTTGTAAGCATTGTCTTGCTGGCAGCATCCAGTTTGGGAAACCAGAGAACCCAGTTCAGCCTCCAAATGCCATTCCAGACAGGTCGCACGGGGTCATCCATTGATCTGGTCCTGCAGGGACAATCAGTCCTACTGTTCACAAGTTATTCCCAGGAGCTTAAGATATCACTTCTGACCTGGAGGGACGTGGTTCATAGATGTTACACTACCATTCCAGTTTTCATGCCATAGGATTTTCAGCTGAGACAATAAATAAATTAAAATTAAAAAAAAAAAAGCCATCATAACAGCATTCCGATATAGGGAAAGTTGTAGCAGGAGAAAACAATGGAGCTGCCACAGGCTTTGCACATGTACCATGTTTATGTCCCAAAAACATGCAAGGGAACTGCCTCATGCCTTTGAGCCCTTGCCCCATTGCGACCGCTTTTTGGGGAGAGCCGTGGTGCTCAGGAGCGGGGTCCAGCATGAGACAACTGTGGGGTGTCACCATGCCAAGAACATGGTGATTCTCAGCTCTGTTTTCTTCATGTGCAATAACTGCACTTTCACCTAGGCACAACCTAAAATATTTTACCACCTGCCAAAGGCTGTAAGTATTCACCAAGCCAGATGTAACTTGTTATGTTACATGTATGATCACTGAAAGCCCAATTTTAAGGCTATGGTTAACAATAAGTAGTCTTCCAGGCAGGCAGCAGTGGCCAACACTCCCTTGTATCGTCTTTTAGACAAGTAATTTCAGAAGCAACCACGCAACAAAAAAAAAAGCCATGTAATTCTCTGCTCTTTGCTAGTTAACATCAGCTTGACAAGTGAGGGGCATCAATCATACTGAAGCTATGTCACAGAAGAATGATCCTGTTTTCCAGTTGAGTCTATCAAGGAAAGTCTTTCATGGTTGTGTGGCACTAAGTGTCAGGTAAAAAGTCCAGGTTGGTCTGGATAGCAATCTCTGAAAATGATATAAATTTTCTGGAAGGACGGATTGAAAACAGGTTCCAGTAATAGCAGTCTGAGTCGCACCAAGGTTTTGAGAAGTTGTTCTTCCTTAATTAGCTGGGGTTTTTTCTTAATGTTGGCAGTACGTAGTTTCCACGCAGAGAACTTCAATTATCAGGGATTGCTATAGTCAAAATGATATCACCAAAGGCAATACAAAACATAGGTGTAACAGAGAGACACTCCTGTGTTACCACTGGTTTGTTAAATGCTTTGATTTAAAACTCACAGATCATGAACAGAAAAAATTGTCAAATCCCTACAGATCAGACTAATGTCCAGCATATAAGAGTCATCTGAAATTCCCCACACACAAAAGTGGACTTGCTCTCTCCCTTAGCAATGTGTCATTTTTCTGGCAGAAGAGACAGGCTTGAAATAGCCCATGAAAGCCAAAAAAATCATTGTTGCAGCAGATACAAGAGAGAAAGAACTTCAGAACAAAACTTGAACTGAGAAATGCCCTTCCCTTTCATCCATGCCTCAACATTTCCCTCTCTTAGGACTGGGAATGTGACAGTTGACAGATAGCTGACAAATGTTTTGATGTCTGCAAACAATAAGCAACATACATGAGAGCCACATCCTGACGTCCTAACTCACGGTGCCCAAGTCTACCAGGGATCCCAGGACCACACCACTTTCTTGCCTGCAGTGTAGGTTGCTTCACAACACTTTTTTGAAGACTGCTGTTGCACAGCATTTTGTAGGCAGTCATTTCACACATTTTCGAAGAAGAAAAGAGAACAGAATATCCACATGTTCTTCCTCTCAAGTGTGAACAGAGGACAGGAGACTGCACTATGGTTCTCAGGTAGTGAAAGTACCTTCTAAATACGGCATGTGACATTTGAAGACATTTAATGAACGGGATGGCTCTGTGCTTCATCAGGCCCCAGCAGGCACCACCAGACCTCCCTTGGGCACCAGGTTTGCTTTACGTGACACAGGAGCGCTGTCAGGTTTTCCTGACCGAACACAAACTTGCTTGCTTCAGTGAAGCTGTTCTCATCTTGCCTTGTTTGCAAATGAGATAATGCAGATTTTCTTTTGGAAGATTACCAGATCAACAATATCCTTGTACAGGAATGGATGTGAAATGAAACGCCTGAAGAAAAGTAGTGTGTCTGATATTACTTCCTTATTTCCAGTACTTACTTTGTCATCTGTAGTGTCTGTAGGAGGTGACTGCAAAATTACCTACCCTGAAAATGTCTTTTTTCTCATTAAGAGCAGTGGTATTTAATCATTTCACACCTTCATTAAGTGGCTTGTCTTAACACTGCATCAGTACAGACTGCAAAGATCATACTGGCATCTTGAACAAGACGAGGAATGTATTGATATTTTTCCATCCTAGCAGCCCCTGCTGAGCCATCTCATCCCCCAAAGGAGAAGACATTTGAAAGACCTGATACAATGACACAGCATTTCTGAAAGGTGACTCTTTCTTCATTAGTCTTTGCTTTTCACGCTGCTGAGCTGAAAAGGATTCAGTGCAATAAACGGAAGAAATAGCAATAGCTGGTGTTGCATTAGGAAAGAGGTAGATTGCATCTAGTAATCTCTGGTTTAACTGCTTGTTGTTGTATTAGATATATACATAGCCTAAATGGCTATGCATGAACAAAGCTGAAAGTGGGTTGTAAGTGGGTATTTTACTCCTTTTTCTAAACACAAATTACCTTCTTTCAAAGAACAATAATTAAGGGACCCATATGTACTATGGAGATCTGAGCATTTTCATTGAAGTATGCTTTGAAATACATGAAATTTTTTACTAGCTGGCACAAAAAAAATTTAACAGATTCTCAGAAGCTGTAGTAGCCAGTAATATACCAATTTTGCCCCTAGGTATTCGGGCAAATTAACCCTTTCACAAGTCTATGCTGGATTAATCTGATTTTTTGGTAAGGGAAGCTTTTCCTAATAGTAGCTAGGCAGTAAAATGGGACATGGACCATCTTGGTTTTACCTAAATTTCCTGTTTTATGATTTACTGGTGAAACGTTCATGCTGTTCTACATACTGAGAACCATTTGTAGAGCTGCATAATTCAGAAGGAATTATTATCTTCATCTGAACACGTGTATTTTGGACATGGTCCAATCTTCTGTAGTTCTTTGAAGATTTTCTTTCCTTCGCAGGGAAGTGTCTTTAAAACAAATAATAGTGTTTTATGTCTACTGTGGGAGGAATGCTAGCTGGGAAATAGCCCAGAGTGTACAAAGTGTGTTAATGTGTCCGTTTGCCCCAGGGATGCTGAATCACGTGTTTTGTGAGACTGTGCTGAGGGGATTTGCACAATAAGGGGGTTGAAAATTCCATTTTCTCCAGCTTTTCCTGGAGAGCAAGAGCCCAGGTTTTGCTGGATGAAAATTTATTGCTAATAAAGAACTGAGAAGCCTTTGCAGGCAGAGAAGAGAGTTTCCCAAGGAGGACCTTGGTGAAGTGATAAAGCATCACCTTCAAAATCACCAAAAACACTCCAGCAGCTCCTATTGCTGCTTTTTTTGTAATTAGCTGCTCTGTAGTGGTTAGCTGCATTTCTGCTTTTCAAGACCAGGCTGATTTCATGCACTGGGTACTGCTTGTGAGATGTCTGAAATACAGCCTAAGGAGCATGCACTAGTTATTCATTAGAGATAAAATATTTGTTGTCCCTCCTCTCTCCTCAGCAGCCAGGACGTATGACAGGAAGGGGAAGGAACAGAAAAGCATTCCCTTTTTGCTGCAGTGGGTGGATTTAGCTTCTTGTTGGTAGGGTGAATCATAAGGCTTTATAGCTCTCACGGCTATTGAAATTGCCCAGTCTTTAAGAGCTCCCACAGCTTTCTCTCTCTTAATTGCTGTTCACATCCATCTTTTCCCCTCCTGCCAAGCCTCTAGTTTCTGTTTTATTTTATTGTTATATTTTTAAGAGTTTGATAGCTTCTCAATATTGCAATTCAAAGGGCTTGTAGGAAACAGCTGTTTCTTGCAGATTTCTCTCCTCTCACATCCCACTAAAGTGACCTGCCTTACAGGCAGCCTTGAAGGAAGGCAGCTAGATCTGCAGGCAACATTTGGGTTCCTGCAGTCTTCTTTCACTGCTGATACCTCTTTTATCTCTGAACAGCAACGTGGCATTGTTTCACGGTGAATCCCTCCTTTCCCTCCACACCTCCTCGCCTCTCTGCACTTGTCGGTGGTGTGTACCTCCCTGTCCCCCTGTCCCACCCTACCTGCTCCTCCCCGGGGCCACACGCAGGGATGCTCTTGTCCTCTCCTGGCAGAGCGGGTACTGGGGAGTGCAAGAAGATTTTCCAGTCTTTATCACTAGCCTCTCTGCCACCTTTCATCCCAGAAATCCCAAAGGGGAGGACTTGCAAACCCACACCCATGAGTTGTACTCGGCAGTATTAGAGACCCTTGTATCTGCTAGCTATGTCGTCCATGCTCACTGAGCAGGGACCGTGATGGGCTTCAGGCATAACCCAGCCTGTGTGAGAGTGGTTGGAGAGGGCCAGACTACACAGACCGATCCTATTAATCCAGAAAGAATGGATCATAGGTGGTATGGGAGTGATTCTTTACTCCCAGAAGGAATCAGGAGATGTCAAAATTACACCTTCTGTTTCAGCACAGGTTCCTCTCTGACTCTTACTAGTTCTGCTCTCCACTCCCTCTTTTTCCTCATTATCTTCCAAGGGACACTATTTTTTAATTAAGTGGGAGGGTAAATTTGGATAAGAGAGGGAAAGTCTTTGTTCTTCATGTCCTAAATTGATTAGCATTCTTTCAGCTCCGCTGTTTGCTTATCTAAAAAGAAGCCATGGTTTGACTGAGGGAAGAATCGCTTTTGCATTTTAATTTTCTCCTAACAAAAAGCTTCTAAGATACCCTAATTATACTGGAAAAGATTCTGGGACTCACTCGCCATTCTCAAATTCATCTAACTAGTAACATCCCCTGACAGGTCCAGTAGGAGAAACACTTACAGGAAGAGCAAGTCATTAAAAAACCCTGCTCATAATCTTCTTAACCTCACCTTGCCCAGGGAAAGAAATCTTTGGAGCATGAACACGACTTTTTAGCTAACTGTGCAGAAAGAAGTAGTTCAGGAACTGCATACCAGAACGATCAGTCCATGGCGAGAGCCCCCAAGATGGAAAGGTTAGACACCCTGTAGGATGACTGTAAAATTACCAAGTCTGTGATTTATGAATGGAAAAACAAACTAAGAAGAATGAATTTGGGGTAGGCAGATTTCAGTAGACTCAAGAGTATTCAAACTGAAAGCTTTGATGGATAGAGTAGTTGTATAGGGTGAATGACAATAAAAGGACAAACTAGCCCAGAGGAAAGGTAAGAGGTGTAGTAAGAGACTCACTGTACTAAATAACTGGCTTTTCCTTGGCTTTAAGCAAAGAAGAAAGTTCACAGAAAATGGAAAATAGTTCAGATCGCTAAGCATAACGTGAATAGAGCTGCAAAAGCATGCGAGGACAAAAACCAAAAAGTCAGAGGCACAATGTGTCCTGTACAGTTCCTGTACATAGGAAATGATTCTGTGGCAGCCTTACTTCGGTTGAGAGAAAGTAAAGGAAAGTGTTGATCTCCTGTTCCACTGAGAAGAAAGACAATAAATGACACTGAAATAAGAGCCTTTTTTTGTGCTTCAGTCTTCACTGGAAAGGTTTGCTGCAATCATATGGCAAATGCAGTTACACAGGATGCATATCCAGAGCACAGCTGGGAAAAACATCTTGAAGAGTACTTGGACTAATCATAGAATCATAGAATCATAGGGTTGGAAGGGACCTCTGGAGATCATCTAGTCCAACCCCCCTGCCAGAGCAGGGCCACCTAGAGCAGGTTACACAGGAACGCGTCCAGGCGGGTTTTGAATGTCTCCAGAGATGGGGACTCAACTACCTCTCTGGGCAGCTTGTTCCAGTGCTCTGCCACCCTCAAAGTAAAGAAGTTCCTCCTCATGTTGAGATGGAACTTCCTACACTCAAGTTTGTACCCATTACCTCTTGTCCTATTGCCGGGCACCATTGAAAAGAGCCTGGCCCCCTCCTCCTGACACCCACCCTTTAAGTATTTGTACACATTAATTAGGTCACCGCTCAGCCGTCTCTTTTCCAGACTAAACAGACCCAATTCCCTCAGCCTTTCCTCATAAGAGAGGTGTTCCAG
>VYZM01021361.1:178696-226295 GCA_013398915.1 Dromas ardeola
CCCAGCTTTGTGTCATCAGCAAACTTGCTGAAGGTGCTCTCTATCCCCTCATCCAAGTCGTTGATGAATATATTGAAGAGGACTGGGCCCAGTACTGACCCCTGGGGAACACCACTCGTCACTGATCTCCAACTGGACTCTGTGCCCCTAACTACTACCCTCTGAGCTCTGTCTTTCAACCAGTTTTCAGATCAACTGTTTTCAGATCCTCTGAGCATGGTGAGATCTGTCCCCAGACTGGAGAATTGGCTGAAGCAGTCTCAGAGCCTTTTCTGTTTGGGATCTTGAAAAGGCCTGCTTATAGGAAGAGCAAATGTCACAATTAACATTACCATCGGGACAGGGAAAAGAGGAGTTAGGGAATACCAACTGAACTTCAGTCCTTGGAGAAGTACTTGTTGTCTAGAAGAAAACACAGTGAATTATAAACAACCTGAATGTATGAAATAAGGCCTGTCAAGATCTATAATCTTCGTTGACAGGCAGCTAGCAGACCCTACAGCTCCGGGTCGGTTGAGGATGCCAATTATCTTGACAGTAAGGAGACTTTGACACTTTTATAATCAAGCAGCAGAAATATGGTTTGGACAAAACTTCTGTAAGGCAGATACAATACTGGCAAGAAACTATTCAGTCAAAATTGAAGCAAAGAGTTTTGATGGGCTCTGTGCTGGGTCTGAAACCATTTATTCTTCTCTTTAACACCTTAGGTGATGAGATGGTATATGAGTAGAGGATCAATTCATTAAACTTGAAGACCACATCAAACCTAGAGGCACGCAGTGAAGAACAGCATGATGATTACAAATCAGAGATGCTCTTAAAAATGCAATAGAAGACAAGTGAGAAATTTTACCTTTAGGCAGGCATAACCAACTGTGCAGACAGGGTGGGCTGTGGCTGTCAGCCCAGTTCTCTCAAAAGGATGTGGAAATTAGAGTGAATAAGAAGCTGGATGTGAATCAAGGATTTTGTGCTGTAAAGACATATTGGTATGTAGGTAATGAGACATAAAAGAAACCCTCCTCTGCTGATCATTAATAAGGCCTCAGCTGTATTAATGTGCAGTTGGAGTGCTGCACTGGAAGTACAATGCGGACTGCCAGAAAATCAGGAGGAGAAAATGGAATGGTTGGGCAACATGGTCTACAAGGAAAGACTGCTTGCTCAGTCTAATTTAGAGAGCAAGTCTTCAAATATTTCATCAGCCGTTGAAATGGAAAGGAGTTCTTTATGTTCATGGTAGAAAGGACAACAACTACTGAGATTAAGGGTTGGCAATGAAAATTCATTAGGGAAGTCCTTCCAACGATCAGGACAGTAAAGCACTGGGGAGACCATGGAGCCTCCATAGATTTGGGTCTCTGAGACGAGGTCAGAGACACAGTTATCAGGAGCAGTGCTAGTTCGGCCAACACAGCCTGCCATCAAGGACTTGCCCAGACCCCTGCTCCCAGGCCACTGCGGCTCAGCACTTGGCGTCCAGCTCTCTCCCAGACTTTGATCCCTGTTTCTGATCACAAAGATCCACAACCTGCAAAAGAAAACTAGGTATTTAGGGAGAAGAAAGGTAAACAGGGACATGATAATGTATGCAACGAGTTTGAAAATAGCTATAAATATGAGGCAAATAAATTCCAAAGAAAAGAGAAGTTGGATTCAAATGCCAGAAGTCCAGACCGTTAAAAAGTCAAGCACTCTTCCCCTAAACCTTTTCCAAGAGTGAGCACAGTGGAGCAATGGAGTAGGTTGTCGATTGCCACAGGGGGATCTCTGCTCCCAGCCAACTTTAAGAAGGGGCTTGACAGGGTTTTTTTGAGATACTTGAGGTAAGGGGGACAGCTGCACTGTTTTCTGTTTCTGTAATTCTCTTGGAGAAGGGAAGTGCTAAACGTGTATGTAATTGAAACAGAGAAGTGAGAGCAGGAACTGCTTTTTACCAGAGCAAATGACAGCCTGTGAAACCCAAACCAGGAAATTAAAAATGTGGGGACAGGGGAACCCAAATTTTTTCCATTATAAACAATCAGCTTGTCACACTTATCGATTCATCACGACGACATATTTTGTAAAAATCAAGGCAGAGTCTCCAGGGATTTACAGAACAAATTAGAGTTTAGGAAAGGGTGTTGGCTCTTACAGTGTAGAACAAAGCCAGCTTCTTGCATTCCAGGTAAGGAACAAACTTTCCTGCCTGCAAGTCAACTTTGAATTTTTGGTACATTTCCATGAAATATCTGGAAACAGCCACTGCCAGGCACAGAACTGGGTGGACTAGCAGCCCAAAACAGCCTGCCAGCTCCCACTACAACTGCTTGAAATCATGATGGAGTTTTCTTTCCATTTCCCCTCCACTCAGTAGCTGGCAAAATATTTCCGTATTGGAGTCACTTATTTTAGAGTTCTTATTTGAAGACATAAATAAATCTGCTGATTTGCATTCAGAGCTCCAGTTCTGTTCTCCAAATAATTTTACATTGTTTCATCACTCTGAAACAGACTGTGGATTTTCATCCTTTGTCATTAGAGTTGGAATAGACATCTGTGAAGAGGAACAGAAGGCATAAATTTTAGACTCTGTGGACCCTAGAGGGCAGGAGGGTGAAAAGCTGAAGGTATAAATGAAATTGTAGCATAAAGTAAGATGTGAATGGGTCAAAACTTAACATTTCCATTTTACAGAAAATTCTGAGACTTTGAAATTTCACCTTGTCTCAAAGACAGGTGGAAAAAAAGTTTATCAAAAATGTTATGAAAGGGAGGAATTTATGTTATTTATTTTGATAAGACTGGAACGTTGTCAACATTGCCACTTTAACACTTTTATCTGTTCATAGTTTAAACGGTAATGTAAAAAGCAGATGTTTCTGCTTCTCAAAAACAAAATATTGAGATAATCTCCTGTCAGATTACCATGAAATGGATACATTCCCATAAACATTTTACATTTAATTAAGTCAATGATTTCCAAAGGAATAATACTTCTCAGGGAAATCATCAACCACATGCCATCATTTTCTAGTGTCCTTTAATCCCACAAATGTCAAAATGGTAGTATATACTTCTTAACAAAGAAAGAAAAATAATCTATGGTCAGGCAGATACAAAGTCATTTCTAGAGTGAAACAAAACAACTGCTTAATACTGCATACGAACACCGTATAATTTTTAAGAGTTATTTATCTCCTTGTATCTGCGAGGAGAATTAAATAGATATATTTTCTGTCCTAGCAGTTGCTCCATACAAACGGGTCTTACGAGTATTGTACTTCCCTTAGGTAGTTTGTTATATCTCTTCATTTCATATCTTCCAGATTTCTATTGAGAAATGCCAGGGGCGTTTTCCATTCTCAGCTATTGATACAGCATGTTAAACATCCAAGGCAACAGGGAATTTATTAAGCTAGTTCCCTAACCTATATGGCATCGCTAATCTTGTTACAGGCAAATTGTGTTTCTCTTCCTTCATCCTGCTTTGCTGCTGTGCTGCTGGGACCGGGTCTGGCGAGCTCGGCGCTGTACACGTGCCACGCTGGGCAGTCCTGCCCCTGTGCCTTTGTCCTTGGTGCAGACAGGACAGGCACCTCGCAGAAAGGGACCCAGGAGAGGCCGGTGCTGGAGCCAGGAGGGGATCCCAGCCCTCTGCTTGTTGCTACCAGTCCCTCCGGTCAGGGACCACCATGCTTCTGAGCTGTTATGTTCCCTCTCCTTTCAGCAGTAACCTAGCTGTGATTGATCCCACCTTGCAGTGTGGAGGATGGGGCGATGTCTTCTCACTAAGCTGGCTTCCAGGTCCCAAAACACATAGTTGGCACTCCTGAGTTTGTGCTGCCATAGCACTGTGGTCTCCAGCAGCACTGCGCAGATGGGGCAGGACCGCTCTGCAGCCACTCGAGCATCGCAAGGCTTCCTGCCTCCAGAGAAGTCTTCATTTGGCTTGTGTTCAGTAATGACTTCTGCTCCCTGCTCTGTCCTGTCCCAAATGCAGATTTTATACATACATCAAAGTGTGAGGCAAAGCAGTATGAGTATGTGTGGTGTCCTAAACATGGACAGTGGAGATGCTGCTTTTCAAGGCTGCCAGGCAGATGTGTCCCACAGTCTGCATGCCAACAGGCAAACCAGTGTTCCACTAGGGACACTGGGTGTTTACCATGGTGGGATGATGCCTGCCTTCCCTAGAGGCTCCTGTGACCCAAATGCTACCAGGTCACCTTTCCTAAGAGTACAATTGCCTGCCTCCCCCTTCCATGTCTTTCTTTATTTCTGTGCGGTGGTCTTCTGTCTAAACACTTCATCTTCCATCAGCTGCTCCTTTTAAGTTGCAAAGAGCAAAATCATAGAGCATTTCTTGTATGGAAATCTGGCTTTTCTTGCTACAGTCCCTTCTGAGGACATGTGGAAAGTCAACAGCAGCCTGACCCCGTATCTGCTTCACAATGGAAATATAATCATAATGTCAAAAAGTATGTGCTTTTTGCATATACTTTTTTTTTTTACTACTGGAAACTATGTCCTGACTGAATTGTCCAAAATACAAACAGTTAACTAAAATATCGAGTGCTTACATAACCCAGCTTCCATGAAATAATGTCAGGATCCCACCCCAGAGAGTGGGTGGCTGTCTGCAGCCTTAAGGAAGCATCCCTGGGAAGGCTCTGGTTAACCACAGAAAGGTATTTTTAAGTCCCTCACATCCTCAGCTAAAACTGGAAGGCGGCTGTACATTTCGTCTATTTTCGGATGTGGGACACACAGGTCACCTGCCGGTCAGTGTGGCGTGGGAACAGGCTGCGGTGATGCGCAGAGCATCCAGGCTCACCGAGAATGAGCTGCTCCAGCCCCGGGGGGGAGCGGGGTGCCCCGCTGCCATACCCCGCTGGCCCGTCTGCCGGCAGAGACGACGCCAGCATGGCTTTGCTGCACCTGGCCCCAGGTCAGGAGAGCGTCTCAGCACAGGTTTCTGCCAGGCTTAAACATATTTTAAATGTGCTCCTTAATCAAACCTGGTTTTGACGAACCAAGACCAGCATGAGGATTCCGCAAATAAAACCAGCTGAATCAAGATGCCTCCCAAAGGCTACCCTGAATGACACTGGACTATTTCCTTTCTTAAAAATACTGCAACTAAATGCAAGGTAAAAGTCTGGTGGAAATCAAGGATCATATCAACAAATATTACACCGAAGTGTGCTCAGCAGATATCAGAACTCATTTTGGCAGACCTCCAGAAATTCATTGTATTGAACACATCCCTTTAAAATTCTCATTAATAAACATTTCCTTCCATCATTTGGGGAGCCCCCACAGCTCCCCTACGCAGCAGCCCCGCAGAGGGCTATGGTTTCACATCTCTGCTATGGCTTTCTTCTTACCGTCTGGGGTTTTAACGTGAGCTTTCTGCCTGCTGCGTGTCATTTCCAGTGCTCTCCTCTCACTGCAGCCCAGGGGTTAACTCCCAGATGACTGTAACCCCCAGAGGATTAGAACACAGATTGCCAGCTTGCAGGCCAGCTCCACATCTGGAACAGCTTCTTCCCTATTATAACATTTACATCTGGAAAGTTCAATGTTGTATTTTGGACTGTGTGATTAGTTTTGATGACAGCTATTAATAGCCTTCTCCTGGCCATAGGATACCAATGCAGGATCTGTCTAGCTGTTCTTAAGAAGAGGTAGGCAAGAACTGGAAGTACAACACATGCAAAAATTGCCATTTTCATTGTATTTTCCAAGTGAAAGGCAGCATGTGAGAAGTCACCACAAGTGTGGTTGTCTTGATGCCTCTGCCAGTGGAAACATTGCTTGCTTTAGGGTTTGTAACTTGCAGAAATCACGAGGATGACCCACTAGCTGGATAGTAAAGAAGGCTCTACTGGCCTGCTAACATGTATTCACCTGCAGAGCAGATTGAGGGCAGTGGCTGCAGTCTTCTTTTTTCTTCTGGTGATAGAAAATGTCAGCTGGCACCTCACTAAGCATAGAGAAGATGCCATCTGCTATTCAAGTAATTTCTATTTTCATATTTCCAGAATACCCACAAAGGGATGCTTCAGAGCAAGAAGTTCAGTGAAAATGAAACCATGGGCTTTCTCTCTTTGCCACGTTTTAAAGGATAAATTCTTGTTCTTTGCCAGGCAAAAGCTGATGTATGCATGGACTGCAGAAGAAAGTTTTAGATGGATTGATGTCAAAAGCAATTTGTTCAATAGTGAAAGTATATGGTACCAAAGACCATGTTTTATGCCTTCTTTTTTTCTGGTGTGATAACAAGGTTGCTTGCATTTATTTATCTTACAATGAATACTAGCTAGAAGAATATTATGAAGGCCGCTCTGCCTAGAATAAAAATAAATTTGCATAAAATTACAGCCAGCAACACCAAAGAGGTCTACCTTCCTAAAATCCGCCACCAAGTTTTGATGTCCATGTGTGTCCATCCACTGGGGGATGTATACTACAGTCTCCCACACAGTTAAAGTCAAGAATGTGGGTGTTCAGACTCCTAAAGAAACAGAGTACTTTTTTCTGTTTAAGGATCTGACAGACAACCTGAAAGATTTTAAGCAATAAAACCTTCTGGGGCAAAAAAAGAACATGGAACAAGAAGAAAAGAACTTTGAGAAAAAATCTGGATTTTATATGCATGCAAATAATACTACTGTTATATCATAGTTTCCAGTCTTTAATCTGGAAAAAAAATGTATCCATCCTCCACTGAAATAATCCAAAGATTGTTTTTTTCATAGCAGCGTTACAGAAGATGTTTTCTATGGAATAATAGAAAGTTGCTTTCATGTAACAAATTCTACCATAATTATAAGGATGTAACAGTAGTTCCTTAAATGAGGAAAAGCTCCATAAGAAACTTTTTGTCTCATGCATTCACAGTTGCTTCACGTTTTTGAAATATCAGTGTGATGTTCTTTGAAAGAGTGACATAGCCTTTTTGTATGAGTTGGCACATCTGTATAACATCCTTCCTAGATTGAGGACACTGTAAGGAGCAGGAAATGAGAATTTTGATTCAAGCCAAGCAATTGTTTTCCATAAATATGAAGAAAAGTGCCATGTGAGGTATACCAAAATCATCTGGCGAATTCAATGGAAAGAAAAGTATGGAGGTTTTTTCTAATGCAGAAATGCTATATTTTAACACTTTGCTGTTTCAAAATACCTGGTTTTGCTACAAAATTATGGTGATTTCAGAAATAAAAGTGCAGGGAAGCATTACTTAAACAGTACATAATCTATAAAAAGAACTGTAGTAAAAACTCCATTTTGTCTTTCTCCTGAAGAGCTTTCTATTTTTATGCAACACCTACCAGTTTCCACCTCCTCTACCCACTGCCACTGTCCTGCATCTATTTCCTAATTTTCTAGTTTAGCAACATAGACCCAGCAACCCAGCTTTGATCCCAAACTGGCATTTCAGTGTGGTCTTGCTCACCTAGCTTGTGAAATAATGTTTGCTGTCACATTCAATAACATTAAACTCACAGGTGGTGTTGTATTACTACAGCATTTGGGAATTTTTTTAAACAAATTTAAATTTGAGGCCTAGAAAATTATTTCTGGTTTTAAACTAGCTGTGGAGAAATTTTCCCTTGAAAAAAGACTCTTCTGAAGATTCTCCCCAAAGCCCATCTGATCACAAAAAAACCAAGACAGTCCAGTGCTTAAGCCACTGAGCTGGGAAATAGATAGATCTCCATCTCCCATCTACAATGTGATGAAGTTGCACTCAAAAACTTCTTATGACGGAAAATAAGCACACTTTTTACACAAAGCTAAGAATTTGTTGTTAAGGTAATTGAAATCCTACCAATCTAACAACAGAATTGGTTTTAGCCTCAGTCAAATATTACAGGAAGGGAAAAAGGAACAGTATTACATAAAAAGTCTCCAGAATAACAGTTACAACTGTTAAGCCTTCCTAGTACCTGCCCTTTTCTCTGCTCTTACAGTCACACTTCCACAACCCCTTTGGATCAGTCCTGGAAAGAGACAAAAGATATTGCAAGTCGTCGGCCACTCCAGCTCCTCATCAGGGCAAATATTACATTGATGGTGAGGGTTTCTTCCCTTTGCCAGGAGGAATGTGATGTAGACGTTGATGGTTTCCTTCTTTCCAGCCTTAAGGCCACTTGAGGCAATTTGGATATATTTTCTAACACCCTTTATACCTTGGTGTCTCTTCATGGGTCTGCAATTCCATGTCAGGTATGAATTTGCTTTGTATGGAGTGTGCTGTGGATACTTGTTCTTTGTTCTTTTTGTTGTTCCTAAGGTGGTTTTGTCCAGCTCTAAATCTGCATATCTTATTCTGACTGTTGCAAATTTGCTCTTAGCCATGGGGTGCCCCGTCTCTTGTCATCCCACTCCATCCTTCTCTTCACAGCACCCTGTGTTCCTCCTTCCAGGCTTCACCTGTGGCATCAAGCCCGTCTTCCTCTGCACCAGATCATTACGGTGGGGTCATAAATATTTCTTTCTACAGAAAAAAACCTGCTTGACACTGCTGACTAAAAATTGTAGCTACACCATATGATTATACAAACATGCAGAAGTAAGATAAATGGGGCAAGCATAGACAGAGCCTGACAAGTCCTAAGGGCCTTGAAAAGCTATTACAAAGCTTGGGGCCTGTTACTAGCAATGGCAATACTGTATTTACTGGGCTGCAGGGCTACAAAGCTAATTATATTTTATTTCTCCTGTCCACAGCCTCTGTAAACACACACAGACGCATATTGAAATAGCAAATGTTTCCAGATGTGCACACACATATTCACTGGGACTAATAATGACATGCTGAAAGCTAATTTGGTATCCTAACATTTGCCAGTCAAGACTTCAACGACAAGTCAGGAGAATGTGAAACAGTTTGTCATTACTGTAATTACCAAGCTCCAGGTTTACAGCTGTTCCAGAGACAGGCTGGTGGACATGAAGAGTTTACCCTTGAGGCAGGTCCGAGCAGGTCAAATCAGTGTCCAAGAGATGAGGTAGTGAATGCATTCATTCTGCTGAAGGTAGATAGAATGTTGTGCTCAGCTGGCTCCTAGCATTCAATGAGATTAAACTGACGTTGGCTAGATGAGGATCTTCCAACATTTCCCTTCCAGTTTTCTGAGGTACCTCTAATGCAACAGTAAAACTTGTTTAAAACACTTATGTATATGCTGAAAGTGGAAAGTGTCACTGGGGAGTCGAGAGTCACATGCTGGCACCTGAAATGCCCAAATACCCTCCTGTGCTCACATTATCCAGCTTTGTACTGCTGGCTGAACAAGCGTAGTTTGTACCAAAAGATACCAAAATCCCCAGATGTTAATTATTGCTCCCATAACCTGGCAGCCTCACAGGAGGCACAGGAGACTGAATGGCCAGCGTGAGTGGTCGCGTGTTCATCCCCAGGTATTCACTCCAGTCTGCTCAGAGGCGAAGTGTGGTGACAGGACTCTGTGGGTATAATGCTTTGCATTGCAGCAGTTTCCCTTCCAGGACTATCAGTCCAGCACCATGCAAAATAAGAGCATCAGTTCTCTGAGATCTTGAAATCACATCACTTTCTCATTCCCTTGCCCCTCACCAGGTCTTTGTCACGGAAACTGCCACATAATGTCGAGGAGCCAATATCTTGTTGCTCCTCACAAGGTTTTATCACCGCCTCAATTGCTGCGGTGTCCCCTGGCTGAGCAGTTCCCCTTGTCATCACCAGCTCTGCAGCTGAGGACACAGTTCAGTGGAAACTTGCGCCGCCTTCCCACTGCCAGTGTAGCTGTATTTCTGCCTTTCCAAGGAACCCAGGGCACCAAGCGCCCTGGCATCCCCTGTCCCCATTCTGCTGTCATCCTCTCCCCTCCCGCACTAGTTCTCCTCCCTTCACCTAGCAGTGGAAAATATTGTTAAAGTGCGTGTGTGTACCTTGTTGGCAGCTAGTGTGCGAAGCCTGGTCTTGGGGATCAGTAGGACAGACTGCAATGGAGAAAGTGGAGCTGTTATAATGCCCGAGCTCACTAGATGGCCCCGCACACTGCAGAGAAACTCTTCCTCCAGCAATCCCACCGTGTAAAACCTGCTTATGCATGCGCTGGTAGGGATTTTTTTTATTACTATTTTCCTGTTTTCTTAATAGCTGGAGCCGGACCCTTCTCCTTGATCCTGCACCGCTGCGGTAGACCTGTTTCTCTCCCCAGGGCAGCGGCGGTGTGTCTGCGGAGCAATCCTTTCCGATTACCAAAGCAAGCCACATAGCACACCGCAAGAATGGGAAACAGAAAGGGAAGCTAGAATGTGACCTTCATGATAATACTCTCTTTGTACAAACTGGTGCAGGAGCACAAGTGAAGGTTAGCACTTGGGGCCATTCGGCAGTGCTTCCTAGGTCCATTGAGGTATATTTAGCATGCACAGCTGAAGTTTTGTTGTATTATTTTTATTAGGGGACAAAACTCTGCTAAACAAGCATTTCCTATACTGTGATATGTGACTCCACACAATCTGTTATGGGAACAGCCAAGGCTCAGCAAAGGAGAAATGCGTGCGGGAGGGCTAAGAGGAAATGAGAAAAGAGAAAATAGCTATGGGTTGTGCAAGATGTACTGGACATTTACCACTCTCTATTAAAAAACTGCATCTATCTGCAATATTTTCTTGGTCACCATGGCCACAGTCTTTGAGCGCACTCGTGTCATGCAGGTATTTACTGCAATACTGATTTCAGGGATAGGAGTTTGAAACAGAAAGAGACGAAGGGCTCAAAGGCATGGCCAAGTTACAAGAGTGCATCACTTTACCATGTTCCAGATGAGCCATGGTATTGAGTCACAGCCCACCACCAGCCCTCCGCAAATATGAGTAAAACACAACTTCAACCACTTCTCCAGACGATTAAGAGACCACAGACAGGGTACACTGAGTCGTCTGCTGGCTTTTGGCTGACAGGTTAGCTGGACAAGCTACAACAGCTAAACTTGTGTTTCTGGGTGAAAGTAATCCATCCGCAATTACCTACATCATGTGCATGAACATGATAAAGCGAACATGGCTCTCCCCAGCTCTTGCTGGTGTGCTGTCAGACAAAACCACTCTCTTTCTTTGTTCCACGTCTTTTTTTACTGAGTGTTGGACCTCTTCACATTTGCAATTGTACCAAACTGTTCAAAAGCAGCAGCACCCCTCTGCTTCCTTTCCCAGCTGACTGTAACACCAGGAGACCAGTGGCGAGGCAGTTTGCCTGGTACTTTTGGAAATTATTTCTACTTTCTCTCTCAATGGTACCCACCTGAGCCAGCCATAGACAGAAATAATGCTGTGAAAATGTGAAGGTGAGAGCCGTGCCGCAAAGCCAGGCAGGAGCCATCTTCCGTGCCACAAGCATGCCCACCAAAGAGGACTTGCCAGTGAAGAAGGCAGGAACAAGGAAAGGCAGGAGGACTTTCTGCAAAAGGACTTTCTCACCTTGATGCCATAAGCAAGTCCCAAATACATAGCAGAAAGCATGCAGTAGAGCAAGGAGCAGAGACCAGAGCAGCCCTATAGCCAGAAGGCCACAAGAGCTCTGTTTGGGTTTGGATCGCTGGGGAGAAGGCAGTGGGGCTTACAGGCACAGGCTGGTTTGGGCACACATCTCCACTGTTCCTATTTGCTAGTGTTAACATAGCATAAGGTGGCAAATACCAGCAGTCCTGTACCAACATTGCAAAATGCCTCTTTGTGAATGATCACAACAGCTGACATGAATATGAGAAGACCAAAAAAAAAATGAAAGAAGTAAAGGAAAGTGGAAAGAAATGGTGCTGTGGGTGTTTCACAGTGCTAATGAGGCAAATTTTGTTAGAGTAGGGCATGACCGGCAAACCCACAGCTCCTGCAGGGACTGTCACACTGACAGGAGCTTGCATGCTGGCTGCAGGGTGTACGCCAAGGGGGCTGCCAACAGCGGAGCTGAGAAGCACAAGGCAGAGCCAGGGAGCTCAGCCACAAATGAGGCCAATTACAAATGAGGGAGAAAGCATTTAGGCAGTTGGTGGTGTCCATCTGGTGCATAGTGACTAACCTGCCAGCCCTTTGGCCAGTCATCTCGACAGTCTGCACTTCCAACTGCCCTCGTCTAGTGGTAGTCGTAATGCAGCCGATGTCATTCCAGCTCCCAGAATATTGTTGCTGCTCTCAATTTCTATGCCTTATTTCAAATAAGGCCTCTTTAGTTTAATTTCATTTTTAATCTGCCCATTCCAGAGCACTGGGACAACTTTCCTACTTTTGAGCTGTCTTCAGCAGATTAATGTGGTAACACTTTAAGCCTTGAGTCAGTTCATCTATTCAAAACACTGGAACTACACACACACCTACAGTTTAATGCCTATTTATCTCTCTTGTTTAAATTGAAGGCTTTGATTACTGCTCTATCATCTACTGCCCTATCACTTCAACCATAAGCATCCATAGACACAGTCCGTTAAACAATAAAGCTGGAAAAGTGTTCATAACGATACACCAATTGGCATGGAAATCACAGGAGACAAAGTTTCAGAAGTACCTTCATCCCATTTTCAAGAGCACCTCTATCACTTTTAAGCTTTTTTGTAAGTCCCTGAAGGTGCCTACTTACATCTTTTGTAACTTAAAACCTGGTCAGTAATTCCATAACTTCACATGCCCTTAGGGTGTACACACTTACCTTCATGAAGTCAAGTGGGAAATGGGACATAACATTCTCAATAATATGGGTATCTGTGAAGCCTTCGCCCTTGGTCTCATGTTGTTGTGAAATTTTAGACAAGGCAAATGAAAATGTTCTGTCAGTGCTGTAAACCCAAGCAGATTTTCACAATGGACTCACATTTATTATTGTCCATTCTTACAAGAACTTATTTTACTTGTATGCCTTGTTCAAATACCAACATAAAAAAATAGCAGATACAGAAAGGAGATGAGGGAGATCAATAGTACATGTAAAACCAAGAAAGTTCACAGGTTTGCCAAGACTCGGATGAGGTATTCTCCAGGCCAGGATCCTTGAGCATTAAGATCACTGTCAAAATAAACCATTTAGACTCTGGGAAACTCCTGCAAAACTCTAGCCTCTTTTCCCTAGTTGTACGGCAGGAATTTCCAGACATGTGACATGGACCAGCTCCCCTTGCTACAGCATCCTTCAGAACTGCCATTCCAGGTGTAGAGATTGTTGGCACAGGTGAGGAGACCCGTGAGAAGATGTTTTGCCTGGTCATGGGATCCACCGAAACCACAGAAGGTGAAACAGCTCCTCACAACCAGCCAGCCCCTCCCCAGGAACTCGTCAAGCTATGCTTGGCTTTCCTCAGCTTGCTGCTGAGGACTGAGTGCAAAGTAATTTATTAGAAAGTAGTGGGTTACCACACTGCTAGGTGGCTTTGAGGTTCTCCTCTATATTTACCCTCAAAAATGCAGTTCTTGCCATCTCTCTGCTATGTCCAATGGCCAGCTGCAGGCACACTTTAAAAGGTTCTCTTAAAAAGGGAAATAATCCCTTTTCTAACCTGTCCTGGGCTGCAAGTGCTCTATTGGCTGGTTTTTGCTCCCCTGAACTGAATCAGCCCAGATGTCTGCTTTATCCCGACTTAGAAGCTCTGCGGCTCTTGGGAAGTCCAGGGGTCAAGAATTTCACCCATCCGAGACCCACGCAGGCAGGAAGCCATCAGCTGACTCCTACCACAAACACGCAGCACAAAGTCAAGACAAACTTTGCAGCTTCCCACAACTAAAATCATGCATCGTTCCAACTTTCCATGAGGCAGTAAGGGGGACTTCCGATCCATCATGGAAAATTAAAAGGAAGGCATTATCATGTTATTAAACTCACTCTCCTTCTCGTTAATTCCCACTCTAACACCATAAGGGATCAGAGAGCAATGACTCAGGTGTGGCTGATGTAAGGTAATATGGAGAAAAGGGCTGGAAAAGTAAACCCCGAGCAATCTCAGAGCAGTTTTTCCCACTCATTTCCTCATTCACACAGCTGTGTATCTGGCTCTGTTCACCAGTACAGCTCAGAAACGACACCACGCTTCCAGGGATTCAGACTTACAGATGCTGTCTGAGCACAAATTCAGTCTCACAATTTCTCCACAGCACAGGAAGTTGTCCTACACCATAGATGAAAAACAAAGATGTGTTCATGATTACCTGAGCAGGTGGAGGGGGTCTAGGAACTGGTTTGCTGTGATTTCCAGTTGAGACTGCAGCCTGAGCCTGAGGACTGCAGCACCCAGCTCTTCTCAGTCCTTCCCATTGCAGGTAGAAACTCATGAAATACATATAAAAGAAAAATGTAATTTTGAAACTCAGAGAATTAAAAAATGAGATATGGGCATTGTCCCTGGGAGGCCTGGCTAGTTATAGCTCCTCTGGCCCTCTAACGGTGTGATGGGGTTAGGCCATTGTAGATGACCTCCTCTATGCCTGGCAAGAGAAAAGCAGGCTCTGGATGGCAGAGGTAAAACTAGAGCAGTCAATTTCTAGGGTACAGTCAGTAATTCCTCACTTTCTATAGCTCTCAATGAATTCCAGGATGCTGTGGACCTGCTGCTTCCACCCGCCCACCTTCTGCTTCTCCTGGGGTGGTAAGCAATTTCCTTGAGCTAAAATTCATTCATCATTTTGTGGCATGATTTCATTCTTGTGTCGCTGAGCATGGCCAGCGGGAAAAGGCACTTTGCTTTGCTCACTGAGATGCAATAACCACCCCAGCCCCACCTTCTCTGCACTTGTATGCCAGAAATTTGTGCTGGGAGTCTGTGAAAGGAACGGCGCAAAGCTCTCCATGTGCCCAAGAGGACCGGAGGCCTCCCCAAAAACCCTTGCTGGCGGTAGCAGCACCACCCACCAGCCCGATGGACACTCAGAGAAAATGACAAGAACAATAGCAGGAAATGTCTAAGGGTGGAAACAACAAAGTGAGCACAACCCATGTTTCTGGGGGCTTCCTGATTGGCTTGATTTGCCTCGGCAGGAGCACTTTGGATAACCTTGGAGTTATAACCTCTAGGGCAAAACCTCTCCCCAGTGAAGCCATGTTTGTTCCAGTGTTTTCTGGGGCATGGGGACGCTTGCTGCCAAGCATAAATAAATAAACGAACAAAACGCAAAAGCTCTAAGGTAGATCAGACAGAGGAAGCAGGATCAGGACACTGCCGTTGCTGTGCTCAAGGCGGCAGCAGCTTGGTGCATCCCTTGTCGCACCCAGTGGAGAGTCTGTCCATTCCCATGGGACACGTTCCTGGCCTCGCATCAGCCTTCACCCTAGAAAAATGGACTGTGAGTTCCTGTAAGTGAATGACAGCAGAGGACATATTCACAAAGCTCAAATCCAAGAAACTGTTTGCATCAAGAAACAAACAAAAACAAGTTACAGCTCCTACTGGGTGTTCCCCTTCCTGCGCCGTTGCTTTTTTTCTGTCCCTGACGTCCAAGTCGCTCTTGGCAAACAATGCAGGGGAAAGCATTTGTGCATTTGTGAGGGGCACGTAATATGGGGAATCTTTAAAGGGACCTAATAAAGCTGAGTGCCTGAGGCACGCTGACTGTCAGCTGCACATACCCATCTAACTCCAGGGCTTCTGTTAAGGGCTTCTGAGGGCACTTACAGGTTCAGGCACTTGTGACTAAAGCACAACACAAACGGCAAGGAAATGTTTGTTAAAAAAGGTTTGAGGGAGGCAGATAGAATCCCTGTAAACTGCAGCTTTCCATGGTAGTAAGTGGCTTTAACAGCCACATCACAGCAGGATGAAGGGAAGGTGTCATCACACCAATTATAGTACTTTTGTTTGGGTTTTCACATTTTCAGGGTAACAGCCTGAATGCTCTGGGGCTCAATTTTCATTTTTACTATTATTCTCAGACTATATTCAATCAATCACATGGGGTACCTTGGATCAGAGTGCTGGATGCTGGGCAGAACTTACCTGTTATGCCAACAAGTAGGCTTGTAAGCACCATGTTCCTTGAAACAGCTTATTTCATGCCACCACTGCAGAAAACAAATAGATAATGCCTTGTTTGCACCACAAATCCATTATAATGTCCATGCAGTCATTAGCAGCAAACCTGAGTCAAGTCAAATGAAAACGGTAGAAACCTCACATGTACAGTGAGTATAATTAATAATACCAGCTAACAGATCTACCAGGGATAGTGCTCTGCCTCAGCAGAGGAGGAAAACTCAGCTGGAGTCTGGTGTGGAAATAACCTGTGCAGGAACTCAAGGAAGACAAGAAATACCAATGAGGGGAAAAAAAAAAAGAAAAAAAAAAGGTAGCCCATAGCAGGAAAAATCTTGTCTTTCACTCAGTGTGCACACACCTACATATAGATGTAATAGGGCAAATCCACAAATCAGAGCATTTTCAGGTGTGCTCTCAGGTATTCCTGGTAATTCAGGTAATATAGCTAACATATGTATTAACAGCTAGTATATACTTTCCTTAAACATCCTTTACTCTTCTCATTGAACTTGAATAGGCATTACAGTGTGCTAATAACCCTGTGCTTGCTGGTGTTTAGCTAGACACCTTGTGTGAACAGTAAGACCAGGGATATTACAGTGTACCTCAGTGCATTATTTCAAATAATTTCTTCAGAAGAAATACAACCCTTGCAGCTGTATTTCTGCATCCAGAGTGAAACTCTGTTGCACATCTTCAAGGCAATAAAGAACTTCTGCATCTTATCAACACAGCCAGAAAATTAGAATTGTCTGTGACTTTTTTTTTCACAGCTCTACTGTTTATCTTAACAAAGATCTTGAGTTTGCTAACAGCCATGTGGAGCTCCAAAGAAATAAACAAATACTGATGTAACCACTGCTAGGTTGTACTAGCTTCCATTCCAGGCAATCTAAGTAATAGGTACATCAGAGGAAGAATAATATTTACATCAAAAATATTTATATCCTTGAGGTTGGAAAAAAAAAAAAAAAATCTTTGGCCCAGAACAAGTGGAAAGAATTGTCACTACAAGCTGAGCAAGAGAGGAAAAATACAGTTCAGAAAAAAATTTAGGAGGGAAAAACCAGCAGCACGCACTCTGCTGTATGTGGATTGGCTACAGAGAAAGCCTTTCATTAGGTCAGTTGCTATCTCTGTAAAATGGCAGACTTGCTGCCAGACTTCCTTTCTCCTCAGAAAGTTTGGACATACGTGTCTTTGCTGGTATTTGTATGGCACTGTCAAAAGGGCTTTCCTGAGCATCCCCATGGAAGGGCTGAGTAGCGCACATCCCACGTCACTGTTCCTTCACCCTGGGTTGGCAGAGCTGCAGATCAGCACTGCATGGGGTCATGGTCCTTCCTTCATAGTCCCTCTGCATTCACTCTTCTCTGAGCAAAAGAGACGCAGACACAGCTCAGGGAGAGACAGAGGGGAAAAAATATTACCAAATGTCTCCAAAACCCACGAACTCTTTTCACTCATGAAAAAAACTCTTTTCACTCAGGTCCTTTTAGATGAAAGTTCTATGCACAAACGGGAAATTGCATTGTGCTAACAAGATGTCCATTGCTGGTAGCATGGTCAGGCATCTCTCAACATCAACGGCAGCATTCATGAAGCCTGATTCATCATTTCCCGGTGGTTATGACAAGCAGAAATGCACCAGAAAGTGAGTGATAACTTTTAGGGAATTATTTTTTATATATATATATGTATGAATGTATGTATATAAAATATATACATATAATATATATAAAACATACTATATGTTGTGTTTTATATATAATAATATATAATAAGTTAGATATAACACTGTACAATGTGAGCACACATGAACTCCCTCCTTTGAAATGTGGCTGTTCCCATCAGCAGCAGCTGATGTTTAGATTTTCCGCTTTCTACAATGTTTATAGAACACACACTTCACCCTAGAAACTGGGAAGGGTCTTGGTCCCCTGTGAAGCATGATCCCCCGTGCTCTAAAGACCTCTTTACTGAAAAGCACAACCTTCAGTGAAGGCAACAAGACAGCCAGCCCGCAGATACGAACGTATGTTGAACAGTCAAAAGTGAATGCCCTTGGCTTACGTAAGGGAGAGAGGAAAAAAAGAGAAAGGACAACGAGGAGACAATACATATGGGGATGATGTTTAAATAGGAAAGGAAGTGATATGCTTGGAGAAGTAGCGAATGGAGACTGGCACAGGGAGGCAGGAGTGGCCAGGAAGTTTCAGAAGGACAGGCATGGGACACGGGAAAAGGTGATGAAGCAGTGGGATCCACCAGGAACGTCAGCACATGAGTGAGAGAGGGTGCAGCAAGTAGCAGGAAGAGGAGGTAGAAGAGGAAAGAGAGCAGATGAAGGAAAAAGAAAGGAAAAGGAGATGGACAAGGCTGGTTTAGAACATGTTTCCCTGTCCTCTGGTCTTCTGCGCTGTATCAGCAGAAAACAGTACCAGCATGCTGGGGCTGAGGAGCTAACTTAAATCAAGGGAACGTGTAGGTCTCTGGTTACCTGAAACTGAGAGCAAATCACACCAACACTTGTCTCTGGTCCAAGCATGCAGGTATGGTTGATTAACAAGGCTGGAGGGATGGCAGATGCTGGAAGAAGCAGAGCAAAGGAGTCAGGACTGAGTAGCTCCAGAGAGCAAAGCTGGGTTCAGCAAGTTGGGAAAACCTGTCATGCTTCTAAGGCACTGTCTATTGTTGCTCTTGATCCCCGTGCTCCACAGAAATAACTGCGATCAGTTCACTTGCTGCCTGTTCATGTCCTGTGGGCACTTCGGGTACAAGAGCACTCCACTGCTCAGGAGCAGACAAGCATCACCAAGTCCCCAAACACTACTGTGGGTCACCACCAGAGCTGACGTCCTGATGTCGTGGAGCTCCGCCAGGTGCTGTTCTTGTGCTGTCCCCTCTACCCTTGCCCTTGCCTGGTTGGAGAGGAACCGGAGCACTGATCTCTGCAAGACTCACTGAGCAAGACCCTCATCAGGTCCTTGGGAAGAGCAGACAGGAGCACAGAGACCACCTCCCCAGGTCTCGCAGTCCAAGGGCAGGAGGCCAGAGCAGACGGTTGAGGAAAAGGCTGCAGTGACCTGAAGTCCAGGCAGAAGACAACGTGCTCGCTCCAGTCCTAGTTAACAGTGCTGCCTTTAAGCCTAGCCTCCCGTGTGTTTTGCTTTTCAGTGCAGCACTGCTTGCACTCCGAGCTTGCAGAAGTTTATTGCATTTCTGCTGCAGCCCTGCCAGAAGCAGCTGTAATTTTCTATGAGGATGGAAAATGAAGAGGCGGTGTCTGTCTGAAGTTTCTGCTGTGGATAGTCTCTTAACCTGGAGGTTACAGGGCCCACCTTGCAGCGGCTGGCTGCTAGGGTATCCTTGTGGCCATTCTGCCACAACCCGAGGGGTGTAAATCTGGTGACATGCTCTGCCCTGAGCTCCCCATGACTCTGAGCAGCTCATCTCTCCGCTGACATTATAAATCAG
Source organism: Dromas ardeola (assembly GCA_013398915.1). Lineage (NCBI taxonomy): Eukaryota > Metazoa > Chordata > Aves > Charadriiformes > Dromadidae > Dromas > Dromas ardeola. Next base: position 198,169 of record VYZM01021361.1, read on the forward strand.
GGACAAAGGTGTATTCCCAGTCTGTACATGGGAAGCTGAAATCTCTTCAGGGCAAATACTTTTAGTAATTTTTTTTTTTTTACTTCCCTTCATTTAAAAAGAAGGTGGAGATAAAACTCACACCCTTTTCCAGGCTTCCTGCCTTCCCTGTAAATGCTGCTAGGTAACTGACTGCGTGTCTCCAGTAAATCAGTATGTCTATAGGAATTGCACAACAACATCCTCCTTCCTTGGCAGCTTGCGGTATGGTTGCTGCATAAGGTCACGCATTCTTTTTTGATCGTACATCTGCGCTAACCTTGGGTAACGCTGCAGTAGCCAGTGCTGCTGTATTATGGAAGAATGAGCACTCAACAGTCATCCCCCCATCGCTCTCCTTCCATTTCTTGGACATCTCCCAAGATATAAATAACGCAGTCCACTGTACAGCTGAACCGCTGGCATCTGTTGCTAAACCTAAATGAATTTTCACATGCATAGCTGCAACGTGCCAGCAAACTGTTTTTCACAGGGCTGGACACACCTGCATTGCTTTTCTAGTCTCTGGGTGCATGCTGCCGTGTCTGGGGACTTCGTGCTGGGGAGAACTGCATGTGCGACCCTCCTTCGCCTGGGCCACGTCTTGCAACACCTGCCCTCCAACCCCAGGTCCCACCACCATCGTGGCGGCCTTTCTGGGGCCTATTCCCTGTGCTCAAAGTGCCCAGTCAGTCCCCTGAAGTACACCTCAATGGTAGGAGTAAAACGCAGCATGGGAGGGGGAGAGGATTTCATGACAGCAAGCCACATGGGCATGTTTGTCCCTTGTACTCTTGTGTGTCCACAGGCATCACAGGGACAGCTTTCCTGGTGCTTGTCCTGCTGTGTTTATTTAAAGCTGCGGGAAAGCAACCGAGTTTCTGCAGGGTTCGGTGCCTTCCCTGAGTCTTTGCACCTTCACTTTCCAATTAATTACAAAGTACAGCCCATGTGTCCTCTCTCAGATGGATATTTTATCTTCCCTGCCTTTCTCCTGCCATCCTAGTGGGTACTGAACAATGATCCACAGATGGTACGTCCCTGTACTTGCAGTGTAAGTCACATTTGTTGTCTGGTGTGACACCCCGTCTGTCTGGACACGGAGAGCTGTGAGTCTGGTTTTGTGCAGCCCGAGTGTTTTATATCAGTTGTGGCTTTCACTTCATTTACTTTATTTTAATGTTTTGGACACTGGACTAAGAGGCTCCAGAAGCAGGAGGCTTGCCCTCTCTCTGGGCTGGGAGGGAAGAAGAAAACAATAGCAATGGTGAAGAGGAGAGATAAAATCCATCTTCAGCAGGAGGAGCCATTTTCATCTCACAGGGCTGGGCCAAGAAACCAGGACACTTGTGCCATTTGTTTTAAGCACAAGTGCTCCAACAGCTAGATGATTCAAAAGCCAGACTCTGCCAGAGCAGGTTAAGCTATCAGGGTCTTTACTTGGCTGGTCAGGGAAATAAAGGGACTGGGTAAGATTGCCAGGTCCTTCCTGGAGCCTGGTCAGGAGCACAAATAGGGACTTTCAGATCAGAACACTCTGGTATAAACAGACAGAAACAAAATAAGTGGACTTTTTGCTCTTTCACCTCTTTGGCCACTGACCAGGGGACTGGGTTCAGACCAGGGTTGGGTTTTTTTTTTCCCTTTTTTCCCCTCCATTTCCCAAAGGAGGGTCAAGTCATGTGCTCCTCCACTGTAAGGGCAAGCATCCAAGGCACAGTGATTCACTGATTTCCAGTCAGTGATCTGCCCTCTTCTGAGGAAGTAGGAAGATTTTTAGGTTGCAGTCTCACCCAGGCTGGATACGTCTCCTGGTTGAAGAAGACTGGAAGTAATTAACGCTGGAAGGCTCACACTTGTAAAAATCCACAAATGTGTGGACTGTAAATGCCACGGGGGCAAGAAGTTGTGTGTTCAGTTGATATGGGGAGATGATACTGGAATGAGATAACATGCTTCTAAAATAGAGAAAAAGCAAGTCATGAAAAAGCAATTCCAGCTGGAGGAAGAGTCACCCCAGAGAGTGCTGAAGGTCCCTATGCTTGGGAGATTGAACGCTGCATCAGGCAAACCACACACAAAAATTAATACACAAACACAGTGTTGCTTTGGCAAGGAAAGGGACTCGATTGTACAACTGTTGCAATTCCAGGTCAAAGCATTTGCGTCACCTCGACACTAAGCTTTCTACACCTGGAGCAGGCAACGTTTGACTAACCAACTCAGGGTAATGATTGTTGGGTTTACACCTCATCATGTTTAGCACAAGAAATCCTGTGCCCAGTGCTTTACTTGCTTCCCTTAATTTGTCTAATTTAGCAGGGATTAATGTGGTCCTAAATCAGGCAGGTGCGAAATATCAATATACAGCTCGCTTTCTATGTATATGTGTATACACACTTACTTCAAACAGCAAAGGGAATTATAGAGAGTTTTTCCTCTCTTCCCAAGTTCATTGTGGATTCACCCAGGGGAAATCATGCTTGACCAATCTGGTAGCCTTCTATAATGAACGACTGGCTGGGTAGATGAGGGGAGAGCAGTGGCTATTGTCTACCTCGACTTCAGCAAGGCTTTTGACAGTCTCCCCTAACATCCTCATAGGTAAGCTTAGGAAATGTGGGTTAGATGGGTGGACAGTGAGCTGGATTGAGAACTGGCTGAATGGCAGAGCTCAGAGGGCTGTGATCAGCCACGCAGAGTCTAGTTGGAGGCCTGTAACTCGTGGTGTTCCCCAGGGGTCAGTACTGGGTCCAGCCTTATTCAACATATTCATCAATGACCTGGATGAGGGGACAGAGTGTACCGTCAGCAAGTTTGCTGATGACACAAAACTGGGAGGAATGGCTGACACATCAGAAGGCTGTGCTGCCATTCAGACCTGGTCAGGCTGGAGAGTTGGGCGGAAAGGAACCTAATGAAGTTGAACAAGGGCCAGTGTAGGGTGCTGCACCTGGGGAGGAATAACCCCATGCTCCAGTACAGGTTAAGGGTTGACCCGCTGGAGAGCAGCTCTGCAAAGAAGGACCTGGGAGTCCTGGTGGACAACAAGTTGACCATGAGCCAGCAATGTGCCCTTGTGGCCAACAAGGCCAATGGTCTCCTGGAGTCCATTAAAAAGAGCATAGCCAGCAGGTTGAGGGAGGTCATCCTCCGCCTCTACTCTGTCATGGTGAGGCCACATCTGCTGTACTGTGTCCAGTTCTGGGCTCCCCAGTTCAAGAAAGACAAGGAACTACTGGACAGACATCAGCAGAGGACTACGAAGATGATCAGGGGACCGGAGCATCTCTCTTATGAGGAAAGGCTGAGACACCTCGGTCTGTTTAGCCTGGAGAAGAGAAGACTGAGAGGGGACCTCATCTACACTTACAGATCTCTAGAGGGTGGGTGTCAAGAGGATAATGCCAGACTTTTCAGTGGTGCCCAGTGACAGGACAAGGGGCAACGGGCACAAACTGGAACACAGGAAATTCCATCTGAACATGAGAAAAAACTTCTTTACTTTGAGGGTGCCAGAGCACTGGAACAGGCTGCCCGGAGAGATGGTGGAGTTTCCTCTGAAGATATCAAAAACCTGCCTGGATGCAATTCTGTGCAACCTGTTCTAGGTGACCCTGCTTTAGCAGGAGGGTTGGACTAGATGATCTCCAAAGGTATCTTCAAAACCCTACCATTCTGTGATTCTGTGATCAGCTGGTACTGGGATGCAACTTTTGCTTGCTGAAGGGAATGTTTTCTCTTCCTGTGTATTCAGGAAGATTCATATAGATTACCAGAGCAACTCATTCAGCATTGTGCCTGAATCTCATTTCCAAGCATTGATTGGTGATAATGTATTCTCAGTCTTTCAAGTCACAGAGGTTTGCCATTTCAAAGATGCTAATTAAGTTTGCTGCTCTTGATTATCAGCTACACTCTGTAAACAACAGCCTTTTGGAAATCATAAGATGTGCACTGCCAGCTTTCCTCTTTGAGGGTGAGCCGTTCAAAAAGGATGATCTCTGCAGAAAGATTAAATTTAGAGGCATTGAATTACTCAGCTCTGGAATCCCATTTCAGATCCTGCAACAGATCTGAAATCAAGGAGGTTTTTGCCATCAGCACTGGCTGTGTGTTGACATACAGTGACATCCACAAATGGTCCAGCTGGCTGCAGCACAACTGCCAGTGTTTGCTAAGAAAACTAAGCCAATGTGGAAACTAAACCAAGTACTGTTCAGTGATTTCCCCTTCCCCTACAGCAGATGAAGGGCACTGTTCATGACTGTGGCGTGTAGGTTTCAGCTCGTTTCTTAGGCATGTTGGTTTACAGACAGGTTGCTGGTTATTGGCAGTTGATACAGGTATAGGAAGCATGTCAAGGACTGAGGTGCTGGAGTGGGAATTAGGGTACAGTTCCCTGTATCTTCTTCAGTTGTGTTGGTTTGAAGAGCCTAAATGCAAGACTTACACATTTGCAGGGGGAACCCTTTCCCCACCCCAATTCAAAGTAACTCATTCCTTCCCTTGCAAGTTCATTTTCAAAGGTTATTCCGAACCTGGGTGAGCTAAAAGGTTCCCTGCTGCCCTAAAAACCTTTACAGTGACCAAGAAGTGGTAATGAGAGGCCCATGGGGTGGAACATTTTTTCCAGTGCTCTTTTACACTGTGGGAAAAGACACATGGCTCTGTGCTCACAGAAGGGTGGACCCTGCACATTAAGTTTCAGTTTCTGGGTTTACTGTGTGGACAAAAGTTTCACAATGGCAAGACCCTTGAGATGGACACGGGGTTTGTGCAGAGATCATTTTAATCCCTACAGGCAAGCGCAGTTAACCCTGAGCTTGGTTTTTAACTTTCTGTTTAGTAAGCATCAGAGGGGTTTGTGGCAGTTCCCTACTTGCGAATCTGCCATTTTAATACCAGCTGTAGCACCTCAAGATGTTCAGCTCTGAGAAACCTGGCACTAATTACTGATATACAGGCCCATGTCTTCTTTGTGCCTTTTTATATGAAGTTGATTTAGGGCGTCAGGCAACCAATAGCAAAATAATCAGTTTACAGCTGAACCGTCCGCACCCTACGTATGCATCCGTCACCTTTTCCCTTCGAGTGTTTACTCTGATTAGGTCTTTCCTGTTTTCCTCTTAAGTTCTGAATACTTGTATATTTTCCTTATTAGTGCTGATGAATGTTCCTTTTTCCACTGACATGTCAGTAGGTGTGAGGCAGACATAACTTCTGTTACATTTCTATCTTCACTGCAGAAATGACATGAGTATTTCTCAGGTGCAACCCAGCATGCAGAGCTAGTACAAGGTAAAGAAAGCGGTCCATAAACTTGTAACTGTTCTTCCCTGTTTATAATGCTGTTACCATCCCACCCCAAAAAACAAAACACTGCTGAGCCAAATGCAGGTATCTCTAGAAATCATGTGTCTGCCAGAACTAATGAGCTGGATAGAGGAGGCTGTTTTCTTCAGGCATAGTTCTGCTTACTTAGGGTTTGTGTGTTCCTCTTGCAAAGCAGTGTGACTCTGCACCAGTTGTGTGATTGCCCTGCAGGATCCTGCTCGGGGTCCCTCCTGGGGTCGAGGTAAAGGCACCTTGTGCCAGAACAGCCTCTGCCTTTCAGCAGAGAGGAAAATGACAGCCCAAGTCTGTGGGTTTCAACATCTCAGCATGGGAAAGAGAGGAAATCTTTCACCTAGAGTAAGTTCATTCATCACCTTCAGGCTGGAGCACAAAACAGAGCCCTATATCCGAACATAACATTTACTGGATTTGCTAAACGTAAATGCACATGTACACGTAACACAGTAACAAACCCCTTCTGCCTTTTCACCTTTTAGATCTCCCTTCTTAACTTCCCTTTTCGTCACCTAAATTAAAGTCTTCTGCGCTGCCTGGCAGCTCCTTTGGTCCCTGATCCCAGCATCCCTGCAGGAGTCTTCATTTGCTGCTTCCACCTTCTGTCCTCTCAGAAAGTGCCCTGCCCACCTTGCCTGCACTCGTGTGGCCACCTGGTTCGGTCGAAATCCTACCAAATACACAGACCAGACTTCCTTTAGTAGTCTGGTGCATCCCTTCGCCCTGCAGTACTGAGTGGTTCTGGTCTGAATTTTGCAGGGCATGATGTCTGATAGCTACAGACTCTAAAAGAGAAAGCCTGTGAGTAGCCTTAAAATTACTCATTTTTCCACCGATCAGTGGGGAGTTTCAAGCCCCAGCTGCAAGAAGCCATGAGCATCCTGGTCTGACCTCATGGCTGACCCTGCTTTGAGCAGGAGGTTGGGCTAGAGACCTCCCAAGGTCACTTCCAGCCTGAATTATCCTACAAGCCTGTAATCTTACTAACCAAGGAATCAGGGTCCCCCCCAAAATGACAGCAAGATGCTGTCCAAGAGACAGCATCCCTTCTGCTGTTCGTGGTTTCTTCCCCTCCATAGAGGAACAGTGCTGTTGATGTGAGCAGGAGAGTCACCTGGGCATCTACATAGGCAGCTCTTCTCAGCCCCCCCGAAAATCCTGTTACACCCTCAGGTGCTTATGGCAGCCATCCATTAAAGAAAACTGTGGGACAGACAGAGTAGCAGCAAGGCAGGCTTGGCCTTCTGAGTGGAGAAATCTCGCCTGTTCATTTCTGTGATATTCAGGGAAATAGGGCTCTGTGTACATCCACGGAAAACGCATGCCCGTGCCAAAGCGACTCCAGACTCCCCGACCCATTTTTTCTCCTTATATAAACAGTTTAGCAAATCCCAGTGACCAGATAACTGTTTGGGCCAGTAAGTAACAATACTAACACTCTGTCTTACACCACTTCTGCCTCATCTGGATCTCTGTTTTCTTTCTTACTGTTTCCCTACAGCACTCCAGATATTGTAGTTGTTTATTTAACTGGCTTTATTGCTGTGGCCGTCTTTCAAACACCAGCCTGAAATCTGCTAAGAAGCCAGGAACAAGGGAATTATAAGGTTTCCTTGCCAGGTGTCAAATGACAATTAAGGCACATCCTTATAAATAGGGCTAGAAGAAAAGGACATTATTGAATATTTAACAAGTTTACACAGGAAGAATGTAAGCACTTTGTATATGTCTGTAGGTGCACATGTGCACTCTGAATGGATTTATTACTGTTTAAACCATTATATAGCATGTTGCTCAAAACAGATGTGATACTAGTGCATTTTGGTTTTCAGACCAAATTTGCATGTCTCTGCTGTGTCTTGTTACTAAAAAAGCAGGCAGTTCTCCTTATCACTCAGCAATTCTGGTGATACGAAGCTCACTAAAAAAATAAAGGGTGCAAAAACCCCTTCAGCTTTCATTGTGATTTTAATTTTTGCATTGCTGGCCCCTATGTAAAAAGGCAGCCCAAAGGAAGTGGTGAGGACTCCAGGTCCAAATTTTCCAGTAAGGTCTGTGGTGGTTTACTGATGAATGTATACAACAGCTCCCGTGGAAACTGTAAGCCTGAGTATTTCTGTTACCTCGGTGCCTCAGCATCATTACCTCAGCCTTTAAGCCTAGACAGTACAGACGAGGGGGGTATAAAATTGAGTGAAAAGGTATAAAGCAACCTCCTGTGGATACTAATGCTTGGTATATGACCCCTGCTCTATGTAACAGGTACATGCTGGCTGAATGATCCATATCTTTCCTGCCACGATTAGGAATTCAGACCCATTCTACACAGGGCCTGGGAGACTCTCATTCTATCTTCATTGATTTCAGTGGGAAAAGGACAATTTGCCCCATAGGATGAGTTTGTATGCGTTCTTACTCAGTGTCACATAGGAAATCTGTGTCCCCACCACCTTCACCCATGTTTCTAAATCCTGGCAGCTCTGTCTCCATGCCTTTCCTCTTTAGTGAGTTGTTGTTAATACTGCTTCTGAAAGGAACTGAAGAAGGGATTCAGAAAAAAAAATGAAAACAAGATGTTGTCAAAACAGGGTAACCTAATGTCGCATCGGCCCAAGTCATTTTAATGGCAAGGGTAGGGAAGCAGAAATGGAGGAAGTGAATCAGGAAGGGAGGATAAAAGAGACATCAACAAGTAAAAACAAAAGAGCAAGTAGCCAGAAAGTAAGAAAATATAAATCCAATCAATCGCTGGGAGTGCATGTGCAAGTGCACATTGTAAGAAAACTTTCTCTGGAAGACCAAACAATTAATGACAAACCTTCTACAGTTTTGAGCTGGTGCACAAAAAATGGTGCACTTATGATCACCCCAAATTGCAAGGAGTCTATCTTGCTTATAACCTTGCTGACATCAAATAAGTTGCCTTACACCACGCACGCTTACAGTGTTGTCATTGTCATAAATTATTAACTACTATGTGGATCATTTGAAAGAAAAAGGACTTCTATCTTCCCCTGCATTTTGTTGTTGCTGACTTCTGTGCACTCCCATTTTCCAGTCTCATCCTGGATCATGTAGTGAGCAAAACGTACCAGGCTACAGAAGATGTACCCTAAAAATTCTGCTTAGTGATTCACTTGGGAAGAAAAGAAACATAGCAGTAAGCCCTGACTCACCCATCTCCACAATGTAGCTTCACCAGACAACACAACAGAATATTTCAAATGTCTTTATCAGCAAGGTGTAAATGTATGTGGATCTACTGATTGTTTCCAGGGACAGGGAAGGAAAAGAAGCCACTTTCCTGTTGACTTCTAAATTCATTAAGTAGGAGCATGGCAATGGCTGACCTCAGTGACCAAAAAAAAAATATGTTTTTTTATTCACTTCACTAGGTATTTTAAAACAATTCCTGGGAAGAAAAGCCAAGATGAAACAGTATGTTTTGAAAGCTGTCTCCCTGAAATCATAACATAAGGGGGAAAATGCATCCTGTATCAAATTGTTCCATTTCATCAAAACAAAATAGTTTGTTTCAAAATATTTTGCATTTTTAAAATTTTATATTAATTTGGAAAAAACATTAAGCAGATAGGCGCAGTCCTTTCCAGCAGTTCAATTTAAAATCACTGCAGTTAAGCCATTTCAACTTGGAGATAAGGGGGTTGCCTTTAAGAGACCAAAATGGTGGTTCGACAAACCACCACGAATTTGAGACTATTAAGTATTCACATACTTCAGGAGAGCAAAAATCTGCCTTTCATTCCATATGCAACAACTTGAGGCTGTGAGACTTCTGCCTCACGCTAATGAAAAGCATTATCAGCAAATGCCACACATCTTTCATCCTTGCACAATTAGAAGTGTGGAAAAATTTCCCAGGTGTGTGCCTTAAGTTAGATCCTTACATCTATATTTAGACACATGAATATCACAAGCAACTCAAGCTGTCAAGCCCCTGAAAGAAGCAATCCCTCCCTCCCTCCTCGCTACCTGCTCACCCTCTGTCACCTTTTCCTTGCTCTCTGCCTTGTGATCGAACAAGCATTAATGAAGTCCTGGGCTGAGCAGGGCTGGGAAAGAGCAAAAATGTGTCTGTCCCCTTAGCTTGAATCAGTGCCCTGATCCTTCACTTGAGAAGTGGTGGCAGAAAGGCAGAAGCAATCAGCCGTGGTCAACAAAAGTACCGGGCAACGCTGATCTGTCGCATTCATAGAAATATGGTCCAACAAGCTGTCAGCAGCTGCAGCCCTTTCCGTAGACAAAGGGAGATTTAGGCAAACAGCCCTGTTCCAAAGTGTTCACCCTAGCTCATATTACAGAAGTTCTTGAATTTTATTTTTTTTTTTCAAAAGTGGGAAAATAAAGAAGGTGGTACATATAAAAATAGAGAGAAAGGAAGAGGCAATATTCCTGCACCTGCATAAATCATGTCAATAAAAGGAGGTTTGAGTTAAAGTAATGGAGAATCTAACCCTGGTTAAAGCGTATCCCAAATCACAATCAACGCATCTTAAGGAGTGAGTGCCAATAGGCCTCGACAAGAGAAACGAGAGTGCTGAATGCTTACTGCCTAGCAAAATAAGTGTGTTTTCTGAGCAGCCTGTGTATTTTATTACCTGAAGCCTCTGGGATCCCCAGTATCATGCAGTAACAGTAGAAAGCACAGATGGATATCCCAAAGTGTTATTGCCAGGAGCGGGCAAAGTACTGGTTCAAGAGAAACTCCTAAGACAGCTGGTTGACTGCCAGCTTCCAACAACTATTTCCAGTTTCATTGTCTGGAGTACGGAGTATACTCCTCTAATTATTACTGCATATTTATGGTTATATCTCCTACTGTGATTTCTAAAATGAAAGTGCATGTCTGAGAGATGTTACAGGAATTGGGGTAAGGGATACCGAGGTATATTTTCAGTTAATCTGCACATGCTTTTGCAGAAGTGGATAGTAAGTCAATTACTGCTTTTCTTTTACATAGATCTGTCTGTTTTACAAATAATTCATGTGCCCTTCATGCGCTAGAAAGCAGTTGTGAATAACAGTGAAAGTTGTTCCTGATGACATTTGAAATGCTAATTAATACCTAGGAAACTATGGCTCATTGAAAATAATTTTACATGTTTTATTTTTGTGTGTATGTGCACGTCTGTATGTCTTCCACAGGCTGGAACAAGAAATACAGAAATTAGAAAGTGAGGAATCCCAAATATCTGCCAAAGAACAAATCATTTTGGAGAAATTAAAGGAGACTGAGAAATCCTTCGACAACTTGCAAAAGGTATTTAAAAAAAAAAAACAAAACCTACACTCGGGTACAGATTTAAACCAAGGTAGACTCTTAGCACTGTTTGAAATCATCAGTTAAAACTGATGCCCTTATGGGAAGATTAAGAGCAGTTGAAGAGCATGTAGCTCAAACCAGGATGAACAAGACTAGAAAAGATACAGAGGCATCAGACCTATTTTGGTTGGGTTATTTGGATTTCCCCTTCCCACTCCAGCTTTTTTTTGAAGAGGGATTCCAGAGACTATCTCCCTAGCTTATCCGCAGGGAAACAATGTGAGCTTACGGCCCCAGTGAAAGATGTCAGTGTGATCCTGAAAGGCATCTCAAACTTCCCTGCTCCCGGTGGCACCAAGAAATAGTGGCATTCACCACAAACACGACCTCTGAACATTACAGCCTGCAACAAACAGCAGTGTTCTCCTTTTAGTTACACCATGTCCCTCTCCCTCAGCCTCTAATGGCACATAACCTAAGGAGCCACATCCCCAGTTACATATTTAAAAATTACAAAGACCAGTAAAAGTAAGCCCCGCATGAAAATCAAGACTTCATGCAAATTGTACCCAAAATATAAAAGGTTTAACCAAATATCATATTTTTTCCCTTCACAGAGTTTCTCACACCAGGACGGTGGTAAGTGCTTTTTTATTATTGCATAGCTTTGGGTTTAACAAGGATTGTTACTATGGCTTTGTTGCAAAGGTTTACAGAGTGGGGGTTCTTCTCTGCATTGTATGTTTCTGATTTATTGCTAGAGCCATTACCTTTTTCTTTGCTATTGCTATAGTGCAAGCACATACGTCACTATTGTGGTGAAACAGTATTCCTTTGGCAGAGTTCCACCTCTTCTTATGTGCACACAAGGGGAAAGAACAGCATGGATGATTTAAAACAGACATCATACAACTTCTGTGTTATTGACCCCGTTCACCACATGATAGCCCTGCACTGCAGGCTCCTTTTCACCAATCTGGTCAATCTTCTCCATTGTATGCGCTCGTGCTCTGTTCATAAACAGTTAAATGCAATGAGGACTACTCCTAATATACAGGAACAACTATTAAAATTAGATTATTTCACTGATGAATTATATAGTCTGTGTGATGATTCTTCAAAAGGAAAACCTCACATGGGTCGATGAGGATGTAATAAATCCTAGTTTATGAACTGTGTCACAGTATGTGTGATCAGCCTAAATATTGAGCTATAAATTTAGGTGTCTGAGTGAGCAAATAATATGGTCCGTTCCCAGGAAGCTAGAGTAGTGCTTGTAGTGCCTCTCCAGGACCCAGAAAGGATATCATGCTCATCAATCTGCAGATAAATCTGTGGTCCAGACATTAATTTTCAATACATGTCTCTGAACTGACAACATTCAAAATACTGGGGTCAAGACTTATCTCCTCCAGCTGCTGACAAAGCCATGCCCAACTGTGCTGTGAGTATAGATAAGGAACATGTAGGATAATCCTAACATTAGAGCACTGGGACACAATGGAAGTAGTATTGTTACATATATATATATCTCTCTCTCACATACGTAGTATGTGATCTGACTCAGAGCTGTCTTTTTGAGGTGATTAATATTACTTAGTAAGAGGGTTTTCTTTTGAACTCAAGGATCTAGTTTAGAAACTTTGACTTCTGTTAGCAATATAATTCAAGTTTTACGTTAAATCCCATTGTCAAGGAAAAAAAAAAAGAAAAAAAGAGAAAAAAAAAAAAGAAAAAAGAAAAGAAGTCCCAGACAGGATGCTCCATGGTAAGAACTTACTCTTCCTTCCTCCTGGAGCATTTGAAATTGGCTACCACAAAGTAAATAAAAATCCAGAATGGCAAATATTTTGTACCTATGTGGAGTTTCACCGTGGTTTTTGGTAAATTTCCAAAAGAGAAATGGTGCCTACAGGAATTAGCACTCAAAGTGCACAGGAGCTTTTATGACTCCTGCAAGACGCGGTCTGCCACTTCGTGCAAGTTGTGATAAAGCAGGAACCAAAGCAAGCCCCAGCTAGCAAATACGAAGCGGTGGTTTTCAAAAAGGTATTTTCTTGTAGCAGTGTAGTATTTCAGTGGGTTCAAGAGGAGCCTCGCTGTTCTCCAGATTTTGCCTGCTTTCAGTGGATCCCTCCCTCACAGACTGAGGGAGAAGCAAAGGCAGCCTATGATTTCTGAAGGGTAACAGAAAACTGTAAATTTATGCCAAAGAGAAGAGGGCACCTCCGGAATAAATGTGCAAGCAGAGGGAGAAGCGGGTACAGCTACATGAACTGGTACCTCTTCTCTTCCAGACCACTTGCTTTACAGATCTTGTCTCTTCCTCTCGGCAACTGGTCCTTGTGGGCTGAGGTGGGCTGGGGTCACCCTCTAAGCACTACCATGCTCTGCGTCTCTAGGGATGACCGAGGCTGCAAGCTGTCCTGTTAGCCCTCCCACTGCGGGCACGATGTGACCGTACATCTTCACATGAAAAGCTGAGTAGGTGCTCTCTGTTTTGTGCTCTCTGACAACAGTCTGTGAGGGTAGCTGATCAGAGCAGGAAGAAAACACATAGATTTTTCCTTCCTTCAAAAACATGTAGGACTTGCTTTGTTGCAGCAGACCAGCCATCTGGCTGGCAACCATTTGTAACACATGCTGCAGAGGAAAATGGTAAGAGCCACTGGACAATACAGGAAGGCTGTGTAAAACACAGACACAAACCCACACCGACCTGTTGAGGCAACTTCTTCAATAGCTGCCACGTCCTGAAAGCCTTCCAGTCCATAAATGTCACATTAGTTTTCCCCGTGTCCATCCATCCCTCATCCCTTTATTCTAAATGTGATCACAGTATAGAAAGTGGCCTATCTCATCTTTGTGTCCCTGTGCATGTTTTTGTGCCATACGTATGGTAGTGACAGAGCTTTTGAGTGTGCAAAAAGCACAACTACATGGAGCTCAGAGCCCAAAGGGGTCCAGGTGAAGGCTGTGAGGGGAGGAGAGAAGGGGTGGTGAGCACCACTGTCCGATCAAGTGACTCTGTGTCCTTCCCACCCTTCCCAGAAAACAGTTGTGTTTGGCAATGAGTGTTTTTGAGCTTGAAGTCATTCAGGCACAATAAACACAAATCCCACGTTTTCCAGAGTAAGAACACACTTCGCCTTTGTAGATCACTACATGAGAGAAAGAAGAGCAGAAATGCTGAGGCTGGGGGCCACGGCCCTGTCACCTGCAGTCATGTTTCTGCCAGCTCCTTGGTGGCTTGTCACTGACAAGCTCTCCATTAAACAAGCCCTGAGATGATGCTAAAAAATGATGAACATGACATCATTTGTTGCTGCTCGGGTCTGCAGTCAAAACCAGATATGCATGTTCTGCATGCATATCATGAATAGAAAGGAGAGCGCTCTTATTCTGTGTATGTGTGTGTTTATGGCTCAATGTATATATAAAATAAAAGCCACATTAAGATCTGATGTAAATCCCTTGACTGCTGAATTTGCCTCAGGGGTATATTTGTCCTCTGCAGTATTTGGCCATCTCTATGCAAACTACACGCTGCTACTTATGAGCAATGTGTGCTCACAGCCCAGAAAGCCAACAGCATCCTGGGCTGCATCAAAAGAAGTGTGGCCAGCAGGTCGAGGGAGGTGATTCTGCCCCTCTACTCAGTTCTCGAGAAACCCCACCTGGAGTACCGTGTCCAGCTTTGGAGTCCTCTGCACAAGAAGGACACGGACCTGTTAGAACAGGTCCAGAGGAGGGCCATGAAGAGGGCTGGAGCACCTCTGCTGTGATGACAGGCTGAGAGAGTTGGGGTTGTTCAGCCTGGAGAAGAGAAGTCTCTGGGGAGACCTTATTGTGGCCCTTCAGTACTTAAAGAGGGCTTATAAGAAAGATGGGGACAGACGTTTTAGTAGGGCCTGTTGTGAAAGGACAAGGGGTAATGTTTTTAAACTAAAAGAGGATAGATTCAGACTAGATATAAGGAAGAAATTTTTTACAATGAGGGTGGTGAAACAATGGTGAACAGGTTGCCCAGAGAGGTGGTAGATGCCCCATCCCTGGAAACATTCAAGGCCAGGTTGGATGGGGCTCTGAGCAACACAATCTAGTGAAAGATGTCCCTGCTTATTGCAGGGGGGTTGGACTAGATGACCTTTAAAGGTGCCTTCCAACCGAAGCTATTCTATGATTCTATGACTCTATACTTCACCCAACATAGATAAGTCACAATTACAGTAACTCTACAGTTTGCACAAACCTCTGTTTGAATTTGGTATGTATTAGCATATATTTAGCAAAGCTGTGGCTCTGGAAACCTGCCCTGCATTGTTAAGTTCCCAGCACACTGCTTAGAGACCCTCCTGGTTTTCTATCCTCTGGTCTTGATCAGCTGTGCAGTGCAACAGCAAAACAGACGAGCACGTCCTCGGAGGAGTCAAGTACAGATCTTCATAGAGTGCTTTCCACATATCCTGTTAAAACTCATCAAAGATTGTTTTTCAGTTGTAGGGTTTTAAGTAACTTTTTATTTTGTTCTGCTTCTATGGCTGCCACAATTACAGCACCTTTGGCCACCTGAGTAAAAACCATTGATCACCAAACTTTGACTGCAGCTTGTTAGCCAATCTCCTTCCCATCTCGTGGATCACCCGTCCAATCTGTATCTTGCCAGTTTGTCCAGGAGAAGGCTGTAGGAAACAGTGTCAAACGCTTTGCAGAAGCCCAAGTAAACAACACCCACTGCTCTCCCTATGTCAACAGATGTTACTTTGTTGTAGAAGGTGATCAGATTAGTCTGTCATGATTTGCCCTTTGTAAATCTGTGCTGGTTTTTCCCAATCATCTGCTTCATTTAGTTTGCAATAGTTTCTAGGAGGACTCATTCCACCACTTTCCCAGGAAAGAAGTAAGAGTAATGGGCCTCTAGTTTCCTGGGTCCTCTTTTGCCCCCTTCCTGTAGATGGGTATGACATTTGCCGTCTTCCAGTCATCAGTGACATCCCCTGATCTCCAAGACTTTCAAATATTATAGACAGTGGCCCTGCAACCATGTTAGCCACTTCTCTTAACACCCTAGGGTGGATTCTGGCCAGACCCACAGATTTATGTGCTTTGAGCCCTTGCAAGAGCCCAGAGACCAGCTCTTCCTTCACTACTGGAGGGCCAACACATGCGTTGTCATAGCTACTTGATCTTGCGATCTGGGGTCCAGCTACGCCAGTAAAGGCAAAGGCAAAGGAGGTATTGAGAACCTCTGCCTTGTCAGCATTGTTAGTGACTAGTTCCCCTGCCCTGTTTAATAATAGGCCTATGTCTTCCCTGTGCTTCTGCTTACTGCTCACAAATCTGAAGAACACTTTCTTGTTGTACTTGACATCTTTGGACAATTTCAGTTCTAGCTGAGCCTTAGCCTTCCTGACTGCATTTATGCATGCACTAGCAAGGTTCTTGTAGTCCTCAATGGCTATTTGGCTGCCTTTCCATAGCCAGTATGCTTCTTTTTTGCTTTTAATTACACCTAAAAGGTCATTGTTAAGCCATAGTTCAGCCTTCTTCCTTTTCCTTTGTAGAGGAGGGACCGTTCTTGTGCTTGTAGCAGGCACTTTTTGAGTAACTACCAGTAACCCTCAGTAACTCCCAGTAACTTCCCGTACTCACAAGCTCCTTTCAAGCTCACATCCATTCCATGGATGTTTTCCATGAAAACCCTTGCAGCTGCACTCTGAGCATATTGAAGTTGGCTCTTCTGTAATTCGGGGTCTTTGTCCTACTACTTTGTCCTACTACTCATCTTCAGTGTTCTCAGCAGGATCTTAAATTCCTCAATTTTATGGTCACTGTACCCAAGGCTGCCAGTCATCATGGTACTTATGTTGTCAAGGAAGTCTTCTCATTTTCAGTTTCTGAGCAGTAAATCTAGCAATGTGCTTCCCCTAGTTGGCATGTCCAGCATCTGTAGCGGGAAGCAGCCCTCAGTGCGTTCCAGCAACCTGATGGATGCAGTGCCATCTGTTTTTTTGAGTGTGCCACTGGTTTTTTGCCACTGTGGTTTTTTTCCAGCAAATGTCTGGGTAATTGGAGACATCCATGAGGAACAGGTCCTCTTGGCCCAAGACTTCCTTGAGCAGCCAAAATAAGGTTTTGTCAGCTTTGTCATCCTGATAGGGAGGTCAGTAACATAACATAAGATCCCCCTTGATGATGATCCCTCTAATCTTGATCCAAAGGCATTCATTCAGTACAACTGGTATGGTCTCCAGAGCTCTCCTCAAATTTCTCTTTTACATAAATTGCAGCTCCACCTCCTCTTCTTCCTTTCCTATCTTTCTGAAAGAGTTTGTAGTCATCTGTATTGTGGTCTTTCTGTCATGTGAGTTTTCCCACCAAGTTTCTGTGATTCCTATGACAGAGGGACGGGATGTCATCCAGAGGGACCTGGACAAGCTAGAGAGGTGGGCCTGAGCAAACCTTATGAAGTTCAAGAAGGCCAAGTGCAAGGTCCTACACTTGGGTCAGGGCCATCCTCGTTATCAATACAGGCTGGGGGATGATGTGATAGAGAGCAGCCCTGCAGAAAAGGACTTGGGGGTGCTGGCGGATGAAAAGCTGGACACGAGACAACAGTGCGTGCTTGCAGCCCAGAAGGCCAACCACATCCTGGGCTGCATTAAAAGAACCGTGGCCAGCAGATCCAGAGAGGTGATTCTGCCCCTCTACTCTGCTCTCGAGAGACCCCATCTGGAATACTGTGTCCAGCTCTGGAACCCTCAGCACAAGAAGGTCGTCGACCTGTTGGAGTGGGTCCAGAGGAGGGCCACGAAGATGATCAGAGGGCTGGAGCATCTCTCCTATGAAGACAAGCTGAGAGAGTTGGAGTTGTTCAGCCTGGAGAAGGCTCCGGGGAGACCTTATAGCAGCCTTCCAGTACCTGAAGGGGGCCTACAGGAAAGACGGGGAGGGGCTGTTTGCAAGGGCATGTAGCAATAGGACGAGGGACAATGGTTTTAAACTAGAGCAGGGGAGGTTTAGATTAGACATTAGGAGGAAGTTCTTTACAACAAGGGTGGTGAGGCACTGAAACAGGTTGCCCAGAGAGGTGGTGGAGGCCCCATCCCTGGAGACATTCAAGGCCAGGCTTGATGAGGCTCTGAGCAACCTAATCTAGTTGAAGATGTCCCTGCTTACTGCAGGGGGGTTGGACTAGTTGGCCTTCAAGGGTCCCTTCAACCCAACACACTCTATGATTCTATAATGTCTCAGACTGCACAGAGATCTAGTTCCTCCTGCTTGTTGCCCAGATTACATACATTAGTACACATGCACTTGAGGTGGCTGAACTTAGGGTCCTTGCCTTTGGAAAGTGTTGGGGAGCATTCTTTACTGCACTGCTGTGGTAGCTGCGCTCGTCCACTGTGTTGCTTATAGATTTACAGGTGGCAGCTGCGGACCCTATCCCCCAAGTTCATTAGTTTAAATTATGATTCACTAAATCAGAGCCAGGCTATCAGCCTACTTAAACCTCTGTTTGTGGTCTTACAAACTTGGTGGGAGGGTCATAATCTCTGTTCCCTCTGATATAGTTCCATGGAGCCCCAGAGGGCTTTGCAGGTGGAACAGCCCTGCCCTGGGAGCCAGTATTAGCAGAAGACCTTAGGCACTAATTTTAGTGGTAGTCAGACTTTTTAAAGATAGTCCATCCCTCGGAAAATTAGCTTGTCTGAAATTTGTCAACAAACCTCTACATGGGAGCTATTCTGAGCAGTTCTGAAGGTTTAGTTTTGTGTAAGCACCCTTGAAGGATTATCTGGCCCGGTATGTTTTCTGAAGCACTTGTCTGTTTGGTAATATGGAAGATTGCCATAGTCCTAAACTAGTTTGTTTTAAGTAGTACAAAAAGCCAGAGGACATGTTTTATGACATCTTTAGATATTAATAACTCATCAAAGGTTGACATGAAGATATTGAATGCACTTGGTTCAAATGCTTTAATTTATGTTCTGTCTTATTCCTCATGCAAACAAAATGCTAACTTGTGTCTCATACACTCCTTGTAAAATTGATCTCCTATATCCCTTTTAAAGGTGCTAAATGAAACAGACCTTGTTGCCAGCGAGATAAAGGAAAACGAGCATGTTTGGGGGGGATGGGGAGTGGTGGCAGCTAGACAGAAACTGGTAGAACCATCCAAACCCTAACTTCTTCTTGTCAAATGTCCCATTTCTGACACATAGCACCACCACTTGCTTCAGAAGAAAATACACGAGAAACCTACCCTCACCACAGCGTTCCTTTCTCAGGACAGTAATGAGAGATTATCTGGAGCCCTGAAGCTAATTTTTTAATATTTTATTCTAAGTAACATCCAGAGAAGTTTCTAAACTGAGTCAATATTAACAATACCTAACACTTACCTAGGTATTTTATTCTAATGCAGGATGCAAAAAAAAAAACCAAAACAAAACAGCTTACTAAGGTCTGCAGACATGTACAGCATCAAAGTGAAAGTTTCACCATCAAGCTGTGCAGCTGATCTTGTTTACTGCTAGACATCAGGGATGCTAGCTGCCAGGATGGCCATCTCAGTTCCCTGTACAGGCACTGGGGAAAAACAAACACTTGCAAAGGATTTTGCCTCCTGCAGTGCCCCGGGATGAAAACTCTACCCTCACCATGCCTATTTATTCTCATGGACTGCAAAAGAAATAAGGATGATTAGTTAAGCAGCACAAGCCTGCATTACACTCACGTGTGGACAGAGAGGTCTGTCACTCAAGTCGCTGGATGAGTGTGTACTGAAACTACTGTTCCAGCAGAACACTCGACAGGGTGAATAATTGCTAAATTTCTGCCATTTCCAGAACACAAAGTGCCTTCTTATTCTGGCCCAGAAACACAGCCCCCACTTCTTTCTTCTGAGAAATTACTTCGGTTTTCGATAATAGCCTGCTCATTTGCTGGTGATATTTCCCAGAATAACAACACCAAGCATTGTACCAATTTCTCATCAGAGGCAAGAAACCCCGCGAAAGAAAGCGGCTGTTGCTGGCCATTGCTCAGTCAGCTGTGTCCTAAACAATTATTTCTCCTAGGCTCTTCTGCTAAAAATAAAAAACTTTGAGGAAACACTATGCATTGACAATATAAAACCCCATTTGCCAAGACTGCCATTTGTCCACTGAAGTATGAAATAAAATAATATTTCCTTGGATGCGGGTTTTTTTTTTTTTCAAATTCATCTGTTACAAACTGAAGGTATATACTAACTTCCTGGCTTTCTGGAATGAATTTACGTTATGCCTCTGTGCTGTCCTCCTCTGCGGCAGAAAAGGAGAAAGGGGATCGCCTTACCCGAGTCACCTACAGTGCTCCATGGAGGGATGGAGAGTCTTCCTGGGGACTGTGATTACTATCTTCTTGCACCCAGTGGCACTGGTGGCCACTGCAGGCTGTGGAGGTGGTAAAACCATTTCATTAATACCAGGGCCAATTTTACTGTCAAAGGAGCAGACTTTGGGTTTAGAGGTGGCACATCATGTCTTTGCTAAGGATGCTAAGAATGCTAAGGTGAATTTTCTGGGATGGGTGTTAGCCCATAGGGAACGTGATCAAAGTATCTGCCTTTGCCAGATGGAGTCAAGCAGCTTACGACAGGAAATTTTATTTTTCTCTCCTTTCACCAGTTCACTTTTATGGTCTTCCTATCTCACCTGCTTATAACAACAAGAGACACCAAGGAAGGCAGATTCTGCCTCCTACCCTGACACATGGACCAAGCTGTACCGAGGGATCGACAAATTATAACCAGAAAAGTACCTTTGGAGGAAAAAGAATGCTCTGTTTCACACCAGATAGGATCTTATATTTGAACAGAAATGTAACCATTTCCATACAAAACTGAAAACACTTCCAGTTGATAGCAAAGAATGTGGTTTTTTAGGTGTTTTTTTTCTTTTTCATTTTGGTTTGGCACCTGAACTGTCAATTATTTTCACATCTCTCCTTTGACCTCTGTGTTTAGTTCATCCACTGAATGCTGGCAAACGACATACACTATCTAGTTCTGTTCAGCCACAAAACATCTCCCAGTAAATATTTGTAAATTTCTTTAATGTCTCATCTAAAGAATATATTTAGCTTATGCTAAACAACCATAAGATCAAATGTAAAATAAGGCAGTTCTTTAAGATATCTTTCTACTATTTCAGGGGTTGTTAATGAATGATGCCGCTACAGAACTGGCAGGTGCTTAATACCTACTGAAGGTCACATCAGGCACCCTATCAGTATCTATGCATGATTTCATTATTAGCTAAATTTCATCTTGAAGAACAAAAAGCCAAAGGCCAGTTCAAAAACATTGGAAACAACCAGGGCAAAAGAGTTGGCCTTTCATCCCATTCAGTCGACACTAGCATTTTTAGGCTTTTATATCTCTATTTGAAATGCCATGTATTCTGGGTATCACGTTAGGTTTGTTCCTTACCGTCCCCCTCTCTCCCCCACGTTTTAAAGGTCACGGACATGATAAATCCAGAACCTCCTGACAAATAATTTTATGTGTTCAACTGACATAAGGTTTGAGTCATCTGGACCCATTCCCTCCTGCCTCAGCTAGTCTATTGAACACCAATCACACGACAGTGACTTTGCACTTTGTTTGCTTTGATCCAATTATCTAGTACAAAGCTCCGGTGACTATTGTCGGGGCTGACAACACTCTGCTGTCTAAGCAATGAAGCCACTGGGGCTTGTAGCACGAATCTAACTGTTTCCTGTTCTCTGACACCAGATGCAGTAAATTACATTTACTCCCAGATCCCTGAACTCCCAACCCTCTATTCACGAACAGCAGAGCCAGTTCCTGGGCGGGACGGAGCAAGCAGAGTAGCTGGTAAGTCTCAAGGAGCAAAGTATTATAATACCAGTCCAGTAGCCATGAACTCTTTTTGTTATATTACCTTAATGGGTCTGGTGTCCCGATATCATTTAAATGCCAGGAAATGCCGCTTGATTTGTGTTTTGTAAATAAGTCAAGGCTTTTTGAGCAGCAATGAGCACTCTCAAAACAATGTAGTTGAACGACATGCAAGTAACAGGAAACGCGTCCAATTTTTTTACGTGGAAACATTCAGTTCTTTCCATCTCTGCTGATACAAATACGTGTTATTTAGGCCAAGGTTTTGCCTCCTCCGTTGTACCCATGCAACTTCCATTAAGATGAATGAGTCAGACGGGCACTCACAAGACCCCATACGTGCTTCAAACTTTTATGACATTTTATATTTATTTATGTAGTGTTCTTTCTTCTTGGGGAAAAGGTGGGCAGAATTACGGCATGTTTTGTGCTTCAAGTCATCTAGAGAATTTTCTAACACTTATTTTTCAGATAAAGTATGTGTCTTAAATGTAACAATGTTGATTGTGAAAAGCTGTATGTTTTTCTTATTTTCAAGATCCTTCTTTTTTAAACAATGTATTCCCTATCTTAAGACCAAATTGCTCGTGGCTACTCAAGAGCTATCCCAAGGAGTGGGAATGGAAGGTGGCTTACTTGAAGAATGGGTTAACAAGCGTAGCAAAGCAATGTCTGCAGCTAAGACACTGTACACAGCTACTGGATATGTCTTTTTGTTCAGAGGTCCTGTTGCAAGCCATTCCAAAAGCTTCCCTTCCACCAGTGCTTACCCTGATCTGTCTTAAAAGCAAGCTTTTCCTTGTGTGTTTTGTTCCATTTTGTCAACACCAAGAATACAATAATTTATTTCATACTTCAAATGACCCAGAAGCCTTGTTCATGTAGTTCTATAAGAGTATCGTGTGCGTGCAATAACTTACAGAAAAGGCACCAGCATATGTCCTCAAAGGTAGACAGTAAGCATCCATCTTAAAACAAGCTCAAAGTCTATTGAGATGATTTTTATTCTTTTTAAAGAACAGCCTTTGAATCCACGTAACAGGCAGGAGTCAGATCCTTTCGTCTGCACGTTGGGATCTTGTCGTCATGAAGCGCTGCATCATGTTACGCTGTAATTAAAGCTCATGCAGAAAACTTGTGCTTGTGAATACAGGCTGTCATCTTCATGTACTGCTTTCAGTTTCAACTCTATTGACAGACAGTTTTGTGTTTTGTATTAATAGAGCACGTTTTGCAGTAAATAAGCTCTGGTTAAAGAAAGACATTTTAGAAGTCAACATCAGTTCAATTTTAAGCTACTTTGACAAGCTGAGCTGCTAGGTTTTCCTGCAGAGAACAAACATTTTGCATACAGGCAAATAAGGCAGGTTCTGTTATTTGCTTCTCCCATGGCAATGCATTTCA
This sequence comes from Dromas ardeola, assembly GCA_013398915.1. Classification (NCBI taxonomy): domain Eukaryota; kingdom Metazoa; phylum Chordata; class Aves; order Charadriiformes; family Dromadidae; genus Dromas; species Dromas ardeola. The sequence goes on from VYZM01021361.1 coordinate 221,136, forward strand.
CTAGTAAACAGCTTTCTAAGAAACTTGCATATATTTATGCATTTACTCGCACAAGTAGCTTTAATGTCATCCCTAGGACAGGTCATAAACAGCGTGTTATGTCAATATCTTAAAAACAATGCTGCTGATATCACAGTAGAATAAATGAAAAGAAAATGTTGACAGTGGCAAATGCTTAAGAAATTTAGCCAAACATAAAATACACAAGGACTACACCTGTTAACTTTCTGGATCAGTTCAGACTGTAGGACAGAGTCTTCCAAGCAGTGCTAGAACTTGTTGCCCAAAGTGTTCCTAATAAGTAGGACGTTGTTACTTATCAGTACTCCATATCATAGATAAAAAGATGTACCTTGCAACACATCTTAAGTATGACTGGGTCCACATGATTTAACTATCAGATTTTCCCCACCTGCTTCTGAATTCAGCCCCATTATACAAGCCTTCCTTTAATGCACACTACTGAATGAAATTTGTTCATCAAAACAGGGAGGGTCTGGCAGATTGCACCCTCTTCTGCACTCAAAATATATGCAATAACATGGTACTTGACTATTTCACAGGAAAATCAGCAGCTTTTATTGAAATGTCATGGCCCAGTTAATATTTATCTTTTTCAAAGAAGGGGAGAAGCACAGGAGCTCCAGGGGAGCTCGGGATGCTGCTCCTCACCAAGAAGGTAGCAGGCGGCCAGTCGGTGGGCTGGCAGTGCCTTCTCTGCAGGGCTGTGGTGCTCAGGACAAATCAGGAACTTCTGCCCATCAGAGATGATTTTTCTGGATGTGCTGTTGCTCCCTCACAGTTCAGCTTTGCTGCAGTTCAGCTGTCTGCCACTCAAAAACCTACTAGTGTGTCAGTTTTAGCATCTGCACCATAGGTTTGCCAACCCCTACTTTTACCTCTGTAATGTTTGCAGTTGTTGAACAATATCTGCCTGGGCAGTCCTGAAGAGGTCAAGTGATGTTCAGAGCCCACCCACCCAAAGCCTGGGGGTCAAGCTAATGAACAAAATTCCTCTTCCTTTCCTACTCCCCTTGCCCCCGCTCAAGAAACTGCACCTAGAAGGGAGCAAATTCCAGACAGTTAGTCGTGGCACCTGCATCTTTTTGTTTCATTACCCCTACTCGTTGGATTAAAGGCTTCAGAGTGGAGTTACTTGCATGAGATTTGAAGGACACTTGCCCACCAGCTCCTGGGCTGGGACAGTCCCAAGCAAGTGACCCATGCCAGCTGCTCTCTGAGCTGCACCATGATGCAGTCTTCCACAGCTCCTCGGAGCAACATGCTCCAGGGCTTCGCCGCTACTGGCCTTGAGGCAACAACGTTTGTCCTTATTTCATAGAATCATAGAATCATAGAATCATAAAATGGTTCGGGTTGGAAGGGACCTTAAAGATCATAGAATGTGTTGGGTTGGAAGTTTAAAGGTCATCTAGTCCAACCCCCCCTGCAGTAAGCAGGGACATCTTCAACTAGATCAGGTTGCTCAGAGCCTCATCAAGCCTGGCCTTGAATGTCTCCAGGGACGGGGCCTCCACCACCCCTCTGGGCAACCTGTTCCAGTGTTTCATCAACATCACAGTAAACAATTTCTTCCTAATATCCAATCTAGATCTCCCCTCTTTCAGTCTGAAACCATTACCCCTTGTCCTATCATTGCACTCCCTGACAAAGAGTCCCTCCCCATCCTTCCTGTAGGCCCCCTTTATGTACTAGGAGGCTGCTAGAAGGTCTCCCTGGAGCCTTCTCTTCTCCAGGCTGAACAGCCTCAACTCTCTCAGCTTGTCTTCATAGGAGAGGTGCTCCAGCCCTCTGATCACCTTCGTGGCCATCCTCCGGACCCGCTCCAACAGGTCCATGTCCTTTTTGTGCGGAGGACTCCAGAGCTGCACGCAGTACTCCAGGTGGGGTCTCACAAGAGCGGAGTAAAGGGGCAGAATCACCTCCCTCAACCTGCTGGCCACGCTTTTTTTGATGCAGCCCAGGATGTGGTTGGCTTTCTGGGCTGCAAGCGCACATTGCCTGCTCATGTTGAGCTTCTTGTCCACCAGCACCCCCAAGTCCTTCTCCTCAGGACTGCGCTCAAGCCATTCTCCACCCAACCTGTGCCTGGGATTGCCATGACCCAGATGCAGGACCTTGCACTTGGCCTGGTTGAACTTCATGAGGTTCACACATCATTTCCAGCCTAAATCTCCCCCGTTTCAGTCCATGTCAGCTGCCCCTCAGTCTCCCGTGGCACACCATGGGGCAGAGCCCAGCTTTCTCCCCTGCAGCTCCCTCCTTGCTGCCGGGTCCGTCAGGCATGAAAACTCCAGCACAGGGAGGGAGATTAGAATGCTGATATCCCTTCTTCCTTGTGAAAATGGGCATCCTGTGGTGACAGGGTGGTGACACCTGTGGACACAGCTAGTCTATAAACCTCCCAAAGCAGTGGTAAAACACAGTCCTTAGGGATATTCCCTTTGCTTGCAATGGGCAAGGTGAGATCCCTGCTTCTGGAGCCCACTCCAGCAACCCCTTGCTCTCAGAGGCAGGAATACTCCTTTGCCCACCCACACCTCCATCCTCCAGCATTTGTGTGGCGTTGCACTTGACCTAACCAGCCCTTCCAGGGCCAACCAAGGCCTGAGCAGAGGCACACAGCACGTAGATGGCCAGACCCGCATTTGGCCGGGCTGCCTACCAGACTGCACTCCCAGGGACAGAGGAGGGGCCAGCATGCACCATGCTTGAATTTTCTGTCTAGAGCTGTAAGAGGAGGGTCATGATGCACATCATGATAAACTTCCTGTTGCTAATGAAACAGTTAGCTTTAAAAACACAGGAAAAAAAAAATTCTACTCTGTGTGAATAATAAGACAGGGAATATATTAAAGCAAGAGTAATTTTTTTTTATTCATGACTTTTTAAACACAAACATACCAAGATACATTGGGTTTTGGGGCAAGGACATTCTATACTCACTTGAAAATAAGTCATGAAAAAAAGCCAGCATGTCAGTTTGTGGTGTCCCCAGGTAAGACAAAGCACAATTATACCATTGAGGTTCGTCGGTGGAAATGGTCACCATAAGTTTCACGAACACTTTTCACTGCCTGTGGTACTTAATAAGTAAGTGTCTGTGGATGTCTGTCCAGGAGCCAAAATGTCTTCATCTGCATACAAGGAATGCTTAAACAGATGACGACTTTGCACATTTTTCTTTGAAAAGCTGTCTAGTGAGACACCATCGTATCTCAAAATGGGTGTTAGAGTGCTATAGACTGCCTGTCTATTCCTACTGTGTGGTCTCTACAATTTTCATCTTGTTACTGCGTCCTTCTTAACTGCTAGAAAAGCTTCTTTGCTATTCTAAAGCAGCATCCCTCACATGCATGTTTTTACCTGTTGTTTCATGGCACAATGAAAATCAGTTCATTATTGCTTTTTTCGTCGACTTTGGCAATGGTGCTTAGGGCCCAATTAAAATAACTGAGAGACCACTTCTTGGCCATTTTGTACATTCTCTTAACCTGCAAGCAGACGTCAATGCCGATGTCTTGGTGTGGAAGCTGAGAGATCTGCCCTGCCATGCATCCGCGGGAGAAATTATCCCATTCCTGTGTGATTTTGTTTTCCCACCTGTAGAACAGGGGTAAACAATGTTTCTTCACCTCTCTAAAATGTTTTGAATGCTACGGATGGAAGAGTTAAGCAAGAACAAGCACTGATAATAAAACAGTCTGTGTGTTACTTGCAGCAGACAAAACTTGTTACCAGCTAACTGGCAGTTTGATGGCAGAGAAGGAAAAGAGAGTACAGAGGTTCCTGGAGATGAGGTTCTCTCTGAATTTTGAGGCAAGTTCAGAACGGAAAGGTTGAGGGCAACCTGCATGCTGTCACCTCCCTTTGTCTAAATTACACTTAACCCAAGTGCTCTTGGCACTCCTAATTGATCAGAGACAGCTCTATGCAGCATGAGCTGGAAGACTAGGTCCTGTTTGCCACAGGTATGCCTAGCCTTCAGCTGCATAGAGAGCCGTAGTGTAACAACTACCTCTGTCCACAGCGTTGCGTCCCACCTCTTAACGTAGAGCACCTGGCCCTTTAGAAGCAGGAGGTAGGAAAAGGGGCACAGTAGTTTTCTTTGTCTGTTTGGCAATTAACCATTCACTGGCTTTTTTTGTTGTAACATGCACTTCCTCTCTTGTTTTCATTCAAGCTTTGTGCACCATGGAAATTAATGTGGAGAAAGACAAACAGACAGGAGAGACCAAGATTGTCTCTGCTTCACCTATTGGCCCAGATGAGGCCCATCAAAGAGGATTCAAAGTCTATGATGATGGTACCAAGGTAGTCTATGAGGTTCACTCTGGTGGCACAGTGGTAGAAAATGGAGTACATAAATTAAGTTCAAAGGACGTAGATGAACTTATGCAAAAAGCTGGACAATCAAGTGTAAAAGGAGGGTATGAAACAATGACTGTGTCAGAGAGAAACGCGGTAGCTGATGGAAACCTTAGCCATATGAAGGAGCAAATGCTCTTCAAGGAGGCAAAGCTGGAAATGGTACACAAACCCAGCAAAGGGCATGCTGTGATCCCTCAGTCCCAAGACAAACCCTGTGGTGGCGAAGCCCTGGAGGCCAGCGCAGATCAGCCGGTGACAATGATATTTATGGGCTACCAGAACATTGACGATGAAGAGGAGACAAAAAAAGTGCTGGGCTATGACGAGACCATCAAGGCAGAACTGGTCCTTATCGACGAAGACGATGAGAAGTCGTTGCGGGAGAAGACGGTGACGGATGTCTCCACCATGGATGGGAATGCTGCTGAGCTGGTCTCTGGCAGGCCCCTGTCGGACACGACAGAGCCCTCCTCTCCCGAGGGGAAGGAAGAGAGCCTGCCCTTGGAAGCTGCCCCAGGTACACAAAAGAAAAAGCGCTGTCAATGCTGTATTGTCATGTGAACACCTCCTCCTCCCCCACTCCGGGCAGCTCCTGCTCCATCACTTACCTAGACCTCACTGTACTTCTAACTGCAATACTGTGAACTGGAAGTGAATGCCTCCATTGCCTTGCAGTTGGGTTGCTTTGCTTTCTAGTTCTTCAGGAAGAGGAACGCATGGTTATTTTCCCATCAGACGTACTATTTGGGGTTTGGGGAGGGGTTGGGG
>VYZM01021361.1:226414-245851 GCA_013398915.1 Dromas ardeola
ATATTATATATATAATGAAAACACTTTTTACGTTTTTTCTTTGGATATATGACAGGCTTGATCAGATTCCTAGGATTTTGTGGGAGTCTGAGTTTCACAGCAGACAGATAAGAGAGCCTTAAAAAAATGTTGCTTCTCTTTTTTAAGAAAAATCACATTTAAACATTATTTTATAAATCCTATTTTTTATTTCTTGGGAGAAGGCTTAGATCATTTTACTGTTTTAATTTCCTAAAACTCAGACAAGTCTTTCCCAAAAAAGTTCGCATAGTTTTGTTTTATAGTAACTTTCCGGTTTAGTTTGCAGTGTCAGAAAAACCCATTAGCCATTTCTGCTTATTGGTGATACCAAAAGTGGACCTTAATTATTCTTTCTAGAAAATGTATGAATGATGATTTTGCCTTATATAAATCTTCCAGATTACAGTATTGTATGTATATTTCATCTCCCCAAATTACAGTAGAAATTAACTTGACGTGAAAAAGATGCAGCTGTCACACCAACTGAAATGGAGTCACTGATCTAATTACTTGCCTTTCAGTAACTCTGCCAATGTTTATACATGAAGTTTTCCTGCTGAACTCCAGTAGATGAGAGATATTGCTTTCTATTTCCTTAGAATATAAATGAACTTCTCTCACAGTCTGACCCTGTTCCCGCTGGATTCAGTGACGAAATTCTCAGTGCTGGGAATGGGGGACAGGGCCAGAGTTTAATTTTGTAGTTCTTAGAGAAGTGTAATTTCTCATAGAGTGTACCTCCAGTGCACCTACGTAATGACAGATGATGGGTCTGATCCTGCCCTGCTTACCCAGGTAAAACTCTGGTGGAGGCCCACCGGAGTTTTGTCGGAGCAGCTGTTTTGGGAGAAGATCCTACAGCCACAAGGCTAACATTTCCAAAAACCGCCGGTGGTTTTGGATGCTTCATTTTCGGGCATGGGAGACTTCAAAGAGGCCTGATTTCCAGCAAATTTTCCTTCATCTGCCCTCTGAAAATCAGGCCTGTTAAAAACAACCCAAGGTGAAAATGTATAAAGGCAAAGGCATCCAAAATCAGTAGATGTTTCTTTGTTTCTTGGTCCTTTGATTCTTCTAACTACAATGAAAAAGCTGCCAGCTTTTTCATGGAGAGATATTATGAGCCTGATTCTTGTCTCACACTGGTTTTGCTCAAGTGTAGCTTCACTCACTCTAGTGGAGTTAGTCTGCATTTATAACTACAGAAGTGAGATTAAAAATCAGGATTTATATCTTCTGATAGTGTTAAAAAGTACTGAAGACTATTTTGAAGTGTCTTTAAAACTATCAGACTTTAAAAATCAACAACAGCGACCGAAAAAAAAAACAAAATAAAAAAGTAAAAAAAAAAGAAAGAAAACAACAAAAAGCCTCTTTTCAGTCTGAGGTGATTCTTACGATATTTCTGTTCTTTCTTGGATGGTGCTTTTACTGCATTAATTGTTAGTTCAGAGCATCTGATTAAACAGAGTTCTTGCTCTGTACTCTTTTCTTTCTGTGCCAGTAAAAAAGACACTTGTTCATGGTGGTGGTGTTGTTAGGCACACTGAAATCATACACACACAAAAAAAATGCAAAAGAGAGTTCCTGCGTTAGGTCACTCAGACGTCAGTATGGAGCTGGTCAGTGTAACTTCTCATCACTGCTCAGGTGACAGTCAGGAAAAAAAAAGCAAGCGGAGAGTAGGAAAAGACAGCCACATCCGTATGACACCTGCAGAAATTTTGCTGGCCTCCATATCTGCCGCAGTGGCCGGATTTAATGGACTTCCACACACTCCCTCTGCCTCCCTTGGGGGATTTTGGATGGGAGAAGGACCAAACTCACCCACAGAAGCTCTGCACATCATCCCTTGACTCAGGCTTAGGTGGTTAAGTTTTATCAAAGAGGGCAACGGCCACAGAGCCCCGCATTGTGACAATAGGTCTGGTGGCTGTTTGTTGGAAACTAGCAACCTGTGGTTTGGGTTTTTTTGGTTGGGTTATGTGGTTTTTTTTTTTTCCCCAGAAATGCTAAGCATTTACAAATGTCAATATTTCTTAAAACGAGACCCTGAGTTTTCAGCCCCAGGGTGGCCTGGCGAGGCTGTTCCCAGGCACGTTTAGGACCCCAAATCACTGCAACGCAAGGGGTGAAGCCCTTTCCCTCTCGTCCCTACCCCATGAGCGCTGCAGGAGCCGGGTGCGCTTTGCAATAGTTCTCTCACTCTGGGGCCTGTTCACCTCACCAGTAATGTTTGAAAACAAATCTTCCAGACATCTCCTCCTGGCCTGGCCAGTCGTCTCGTTGCTCACCACCCCTTCCTCTCCAGGTGCGATGCCACCTTCATGGCTACCCTGGCCTCCCAGTGTCTTCCCAGCCCGATCTTTGTTCCCTTGCTGCTCCTCTCCCCTACGGACATTTTTTCCCAAAGCCCTCTGCTCGGGAAATTTGGGGTGTTGTCTTTACCCTAACCCGCTCTGTTCATGTATCTCTTCAGCCACGTGCTCCCCTGTCAGATGTCCTTCTGGTTCAGCACATACTCAGCATTTTGGGGATGACTCCCTCAGCGGCCAGCTTTGGGAGATGCTTGCTGAGGCTGGGACCAGAATGTGTCTGAGACCACTACACCGTCTGAGGCACAATGTGGCGGGGAGATGGTGGCATGCAAGAGTCCAGAAGTGGCCCTTTAGTGGTTAGAAGTAGAGCACAAGCCTTAAACCTTAAACCTGCCAAATACCTACTGCTCAGTACTTGTAGCTAACATTGAGTGCCTAGGAAGGCCAGTGTTTTTTATGTGTTCATGTGAACTCCATGGTTAACGGGCCCCAAAAGATCCAGAAAAGCTAAAGGTTTGTCTGCATAGGGTTTGTCTTTACGGGTCAAAGGCAGTTCCACATCTGAGGTCAGGAAAAACGCGAAACAGGAGCAAGTCGGTCTGAACTCAGAAGGCTTTAGCCATGTTGGCTGAAACACATTTACTCCAATCATCCTCCTCCACACGGGCAGCAGCCATGCCTGGCCATTAGCGTGTCCCTTCTGGCCGTTAGCCTGTAGCCAAGTAACATGGGAATTCAAATGCGTTAGCCTAGGCTGATGAATGTAAACTGGTTTTCCAGGGCTGCTTTGGGTTTCAAAGGCATCAGGGTTTTCCCCTCACCCTCAGATAGGAAGCTGCCAGTGGAAATTTATGCACAATCAGGCGCGAAGGAAGAGTTCTGCTCTACAGTCAAGGAGAGAGACATTTTTGTAAGGATCATTATGAGAGGAGGTTTTTTCATTGTTTTAAGCAAACACCCTATCTGTTTAGCTTATGCCATCCCATGTACATTTTCCATTTCAGCATGAGGGGATAAAAAAAGTAGAGTCAGAAACTGGTTCAGTGACAGCATTTTGCCACAACAAACTGCTCGCCTTAACTTTTGTAAAAAAAATTAAAAAAAAACCTCTTTTCAGTGTATCTTTTCCTAGACTGGGAAAAAGTAACCTATGAAACTTTTTTATATTTTGTATTTTCTAAGTTTCTATGAACCCACTTTCCATGTTGTCCCTTGTTTGCATTCAGGGACTGTTTCTTTTGCAAACCACTGCATTTTACTTCCATTCTTTCCTTTTTTTTTTAACAGAAGAAAAATACAAATCAAAAAACGCAGCATTATGATTAGTGGCTAGGCAATCTCTTTCAATTACAAGAATATCAATACAGAAAGAAAAGAATTACAGGGTTGTTTTCTTTTTTTAATTTCCCGTGGCTGATGTACTGTATGGTATATGTTTACAGAACTCCTCTGGTCTGCCTTTGTGATGTTATCTAAATGAATGACAAAGTAGGTATGATGTGCCATTTGACAGTTTGCCTTAGCACTCTTGGGTTTCCTTCTCCTTTTTGTATCTTTCTTTTCCTTATTTTTTTTCCAAAAAGTGCAGGCTGTATTCCAAAGCTGTATAAACACAACATTATCTTTCAATCCCCAGCAAGAGAAGTGTGCACAAGCCCTTCTCCATGAAGCGTACCTCTACCGGTGCAATAGAAGACCTCAGCCCTGCGAACAAAAACGCATACGCCTAATTCTGCTGTGAGTAGACCTATTTCAGTCAACAGGACTACTCACAGGAGGAATGTGTGTAGGTGTCTGCAAGATCAGGGCATGAATGATTAACACTGGATGTAGTTTGGGTGTCATTTGTGTACCTGTACCTATCTTATGCACTGCCGAGTTTGCCCGGCATGGTGTAATCCTAGAGGCTAACTCCAAGCATTGCTACTTCTGCTGAGAAAAATACAAAATTAAATGGTGCTTAGCATCTGGTGGGAGCAGGTCCCGAGTCAGCATTTGTACCACAGCAGTGGTATTCATGAGCAAATATTAAGTGGGACTTCCCTGACTGCTAATATATTAGTCCCCTGCTGTTCTACCTAAGTTCACTGCTGATTAAAATTATAGAGATACAACAAATTAATCAGAGCAGAAAGATAGCATACAGTGTCACTACAGAACTAAAAGATGTTCTACGTTTTGATTTAGTCCGACATCCAAATGGCATACTTGGAAAGTAAGTGGGGATATAGTAGAAAACGTAGTATTTTACATTTGTGTATTTTTTTAAGGAATAAATATTTTTGTAATGAGATACAAACCCTAAATGGGAATTGAGTTTCTGATTATCATCCTACCCATGACATTGAGCCTTTGAACTTTTTCATATGTTTATGACAATGCCCATCTTCTTGGGACCTTTTGTAGACCGAACCACAATTTTCTCCAGGAAGCAGGATCACAACACTTTTTAAAGAGTAAAGTTAGAAGAGTAGAATCTAATATACCTGCTATGAACACAGCTAAATAAATGAATTTTTTTTCACAGAAAAAGGTGGATCTATGCTTACTATAGCTAGACAAACTTCTTTATCTGGAAAGCCAACATGGTAGGCAATAGCTACCTACTTTCAGTAGAGAGGTACAGCTAAATAGGAGAACTATATGTTTTTTCACTTCGTCATACTTTATCCAACACAAGGTTTCAAAATGCAAGAGATGGTGCCACTGGAAAGAGTAGAACAAAATCATTTAGACAAAGTAGAGGATTTTCCCACAGGCTGAAACGTGACGTCTTTATTTTTAATAAACTCATTCAGTTACAACCAGTTCTCTCTGTCTATTAGAAAGTTTAGGATTTGCTCAGATTATGTTTCATGAGCCTTCTGGGCCACAAAAGTAAATTTTAGTTCTGAGCTTAATCAGAGGTTGCAGGCTATGACAATATCCAACAAAAATGTGAACTGTAATTTTTGTATGTAAAAGAGTAAGTTGTATAAAATGGCTGAATTTATTAAGTTTAGCATATAAATGGATTGTCATCTAGTCCAAAGAGAATATAAATCCAACTTGTAATATAAACTTATAATAATAACTTAGCTTGTAAATAGTGACAAGGGTGCATGAAGTTCTTAAAAATGTCCCACTTGTATTTAAAATCAAAGTATTATAAAACTGAGCCTTTCTCCTCATGGGTTCAAAGAGTCTTGCAAAATCTATAGCTTTTTTTCCTGTGATGGTTCCACTTAAGCTGTTCAGCACATTAAGAATAGGCCACTTTTCTTAAGGGCAAACTTGTGGAGAATTCCGAGCCCCTTCCTCCAGTTTGCAAAAGCTTCTCTTATTTTGAGGCTTTTTGCTGTTACCGTATTGCAAAGCTTTCCTGCGATTGTTTCCCAAGTTCTTCTCAAAGAAGGATTTAGGGTTTTGTTTTAAGAATTAATCTACTTCAGAAATTGGGAAAAAAACAACAACAACAAACCCCAACCTTAATTAATTTTTTAGAATTAGCTAAGTAACTCAAGACCACCAGTTTGCGCGTATTTGTGTATTTTTAACTTGCATTTGTATGTTCGTGATTCATACCTGAATTTAGACCCTGCATATCTATTCAGTAGGTCTATAAGACCTAAAGACCTGCCCATGAGCATAGAATTAGGCACCAAAGCAGCCCTTTTTAGTTTAATGGGATGACCCAGATGAGTGAAATTTAAGCACATGCACAAATGCTTATAGGGTCTGGTCTTTAGAGAATATGCTACAAGCAAGGCTTATGCTGCTTTAACTGTGTCTTCTCATTCCTTTAATTAGATAGCTTTTTAAATGGTGTTGTGAAACTGGTGCACTTTTCTGCAGAGAGGGGTTTAGAGCATGATCTCCTTGCTGACTGTGTTTGAAAACAGACAAACACCCCCTGGGAACTCACAAACCCCCCTGTGCCTGAAAAGGGTGGGGGTGAATTTCATTCCTGCACAAAACAAAACAAAACAAAAAAAAAACAAAAAAAAAAAAAAAAAAACCAAACCAACAAACAAACAAACAAAACCATGAAAGAGACAGTGTAAGTTTTTCTTCCAAATTTTTCCCTCTGCACGCCTCTGCTCCGGACTCCGCCTGTCTCTGAACTTGCTGTCATGCCAGACACCATGGATCAGCTGCTCCTTTTTTCCCCCTCTCTCTTTCCCTTTTTGTGCTCTCCGATGGGCAAAGGTAGTGGGAAGAAAAGAGAGACTGGACTTAAAAGCCTCACCTCAGGCCTGTTAGCATGAGTCACAAGCTAAAAGAAATGACTGTATCCTGTCCTCAGCGTTTGAACATCTTCCTGCATTTTCCTAGATTCCTAGGGCAAATTCGATACTAGAGGAGCACTTTTCCTGTCTATTCATCTGGAATCCCATAGGTTGCCCAAACAGTGGGTTCCACTAATATCTTACTGTTTCGGTAAATCTGCTGTCTCTCTTCCCATTCCTGTGGGAACACACTAAGTCCCCCAAGCCCGTGTGAGCTAGATATGCCCAAGCGCATAAAATACCAGCACCCAGATGCCACTTACAGGAGCAGAAGGCAAGCCACCCCCTAATTGTCAGGTTGCTACTGGCAGGGTAAAGGAGCCAGGAGAAAATGTGAACTTCCCCACAGACTGATCCAGCGTGCAAAGGCACTCAGTAAAATTAGCTGCCAAGAAGCTACTGGTATCCCTCCAAGTTAATGTGTCGGTCAGAGAGTTGCAATCTCAAAAATAAAGAAGGTATTGTGCAACCATATGAAGTCCCAATTGAAGGCGGCACTTAAACTCCGCTAATCTTAAACTCAAAGTGTAACATGTCCTTAAGCACTGTGCTGGTTAGGGACAGCCTTGAGGGTATGTTAAGATCGTCCAGTATCTATGGTTAAGGTGCTTTACTGATGATGAGCTCAAATTTTGTCCCTGTTTTTTTGCAAGTATGGGTGTAGGCACTGCTTAGGGGCAGATACGGGAGATAAATCCTTCTGAAAGCTTTTTGCGTTTCCAGTGGCCACTGAATCTGAGTGCAGCAAAGGCAGTCAAGCAAGAGCAGGTCAGGACTAAGGCAAAGAACAAATTTCTGAAGGCTTCCTGCCTCTCCCGACTATGTTCGCTACATAGATGAATGACTCTTTGTAGGGGTTCAAGAAAATGTTGTGTAAAATGCAGCTTTTATGGTGAATGTAGGTTGTGGTTGAGATTTTTTTTAAGCTTTAGTCTCCCACTTTCTTTGTGAGCTAATGTAAATAAAATCCCATTTTGTTGGGGAAAAACTGCTGTGCTAACACTGGATTAGAATTGCTGGGGATAGCTGCTGTACTTTGTAACCTGAAGTGTACTTTTTTGACTGTTATGTTTCTTCTTCAGATTAAAAAAATGAGTACAAAAAAAAAAAAAAAAAAAAAAAAAAAAAAAAAAACAAAAAAAAAAAACCAAAAACCCGGCCAGCAACAGCCATGCTGTAACTGTGGCTTCTCTCTTTTTTTTTTTTTTTCTCTGTACAGTATTACTAGTAAATAAATCTGCCTTTTCACTGCGCCTACTTCTGTGTCTTTTTACTGTGTTTCTCTCTAACTACCACTCTTCAAGATGCTCTGTGAACTCAAGGATGTACCGCACTGGAGCTGCCTCTCTCACTGAAAGAATTAAAGTACTAACTCCACAGTTGGTTGGTTTGTTTTTTTCCTTTCCTCCACTGATCTGCCCTGCTGCTCTGACTGTTATTTTTATCAGATGCTTCAACACATATTAACTCATTGTACCTGTTACTGTCTCATTTCTTTTTCTCCTTTCCTTCTCACGTGATACTTTGCCAAGCATATTGCGGACCCTATTGCTCTAGGATCCCATGGCATCTTTTCGCATTTGCAGAAGATAAAGGATTGGCTTTGGTTAGCAAGGCAGCATGTCCCGGGTCAACTTATTTCCTAACTGGGGAAAGTATTCCGTATGGCATATATAATTCCCCAGAAATAACCACCAGAAAATTTAGGGACTGCCAGAATAAACAGTGTGCAGTTTTCTTCCAGGGCTTATCGCAGACAGTGTCCTCTGTATTTCAGGACTGGAGGAAGTTTGCCATAGTCTGATTTGTAGGGTAAAAAAGAAAAAACCCTCATGTAGTTTTTTCCCAAGATGCTATATGCACCTGAGCTTAGAACAGTGATAGGATGGGTAACATAGCCAGGCATCATAAACCTCCTTCTCAGAAGTTTAAAAATTCACCTTGAACTCTGCCATTTAAGAAACTCACCACAAATTGCCCACTGCTACATAAGTACCCTCCCTCTGCTCTTTTACCCAGTAGCCATACAGATGAATGTATACGCACACACACATACATATCTGAGCCTTTGTAATATAGTATGTTTTAGCGTCACAGAAGGGAAAGTGGCCATGTGCCCTGCTTTGCTGCTTTATGGTTTAGTCTTGATAGTTTTCCTGTAGGTGGGCCTTCAGGTTGGTTTGTTTCCTACTTGTGTTTGAGTGACAGAAAGCCAATTTTGTCCGTCCTAGAGGACTCTGTGAAAGACTGGATAACTGGTATGTTTCTGTCACCGAAGGATGAGAATTGATTCAGCTGAGAAGAGTGATCATAACAATTTAAATTTCTTTGATTTGCAAAGACCTTCCTAATTCAGAAGGTGTGTTAACATGGTAAAAGGAAGGACCATGACCCTGGGTTAGCAGAAGTGTCTGTGTGAAGATCATGAAATAACAAGAGCACTATTGTGTGCAACTAATTTAATGCTTGGACACTTGGACACGTCAGGTACATATTCCATTTGTTGGTGCATACCATGGCCTGTGACATACTCTTATTTTCATTCCACCTCATTTAATTTTATAGCCATGAGAAGGTTTTCAGCTGAAAACTCCTCCATTGCACAAAACTGAGTCATACAAGAAAACACCAAAACCAGACTAGACAATTTTGATATCACTGTTGTTACTAAACTTTCAGAAGCAAAATATTTCCATGCATTTCCCCTTTTCAAATCTCTAGGAAAAAAGTGATTTTTTTTTTTTCTTTTTTTTCCCACCCTCATAGCATGTAGGAAGAAAGAAAAGGCTTAGCAGCTGGTGAGATAGCACGGCACTCCCCTGAAACTCTTCTGGAGTGCTTCCCTGGAGGTTAATGACTTAACAGAGTAAGGGCATATTCAGCATGGGGAAGGCCAGCTCTCTCAGGTTTTTGTTCTTTTTACTTTATTTTAATAGTTCTGCATGCTTCTGGCAACAGAAGAAAGATAGGTGCTTACTCCGAAAGTTCAACACTCTAGGTGTTTCAGTAGTTTGTCTGGGGGTTGAGGTGGAATAGTTCATTTTCAGACAGCCTCTTTCTTTCCCACAGGACCCTCGCAACATGCCCTTGATCCCTCAAAACTCATACTAACCCAGCAACTCTTCTTCCTTTACACTACAATATTTTTGAGGTTACAGGAAGAAACTTCTAAGGCTAATAACTGTAAGAGTGAATAATAAAAAAGGGACAATAAATTAATAACAATTTTTGCTGTTCTAAGACCTCCATTTGCATTCCCCACCTGCTGCAAAAGGTCTGCTCAGGTGTCCACTGCATGGTCACATACCAATCCTCTGTAACTGCTCATGGGGGAAGCACAGGCTGGTCCCTAAACAAGTTTACAAAACCACAGAATATGGTGCAGCTGTGCAAAATGTCATCCACATTCACCCATGATAGAAAAACTACCTGTTTCTTCGTCACAAGTGTCTACTTGACAGTGACCACCTTCTCTGATGAGACAAGGAAGGAGATACTTGCATAGGAGTAGAGTTTGCTATATCAGACTCAGAGGAGGGAACTTCCTAGCATATAACCCAAAGAAGAATTGAGGGAATAATCAGTTGGCAGAGAAAGCGATTGGGTCACTCCAAATCAGAGGTAGGGAGGAGTTGTGTTGCTGTACAGACACTGGCCCGCAGACCTAGGGACTCAGTTGCCTCAGGAAGTGAATTGGCTCCTGTCTTTTATAGGCAGCAGTCCCTCCCAGTGTAAGCAAGAAAGTTCACTGGACTCACTGAGCACTAATAAAGATGCTGGTCCAGATCTTGGGAAACATCATTTCCAATTGCTGCAGCTCCGCGCGTTTCAGCATGTCCTCACAAAAAGTCCCTCATCTCCAGATCTACACAGGTACGTAGAGACAACATTACCCCCTTGATTTAGATGGGAAGAGCAGGTACCTAAATATCTCTGTGCGTCCAAGTTTTTTCATCTCAGTTTTAGCTCTGTAATTTAGGATAATTAGCACGACCCTGCCTCGTGGGGCTGTGGTGATACGTCCATTAGTGTTTGTCACAAGACTGCAAGAATGTGGGGCATACGCTGGGTACACAGCATCATAAATGTCTTCTTACTGTTACAGTTTTTGGAGAGATTCTGCTTGTAACGGCACTGCCGAAACAGAAAAAAACAGGCTACATTGCAACCAAAACCAGCCATTCACAGTGGTCAGGCATTTGCAGGGAATAATGGGTTTGCCATGAATTAGGAAAAAAAGATGTAGCAGTAGCACATTTGGTTGCTTGTAGGTGGGAGAACAAAGGGAGAAGAACGAGTGGAGGGGGAAAAGGAGACAAATGCAAAAATGGGTCACTTTCTCAGACAAGACAAACCAGTTCAGCTTCCTTTTTGAGTATTTCCATAGCGTGTGATGCATCACTGGCTACAGATTCCCTCGGGCTATAGATGAGTCTGCTCCAGCACTGGCAGCAATATGGCAGCTTTGGGGGTCAGGGGGGAGTTGGTTAAGCTAATTAGCCCTGCTGAGAAAGAGGCTGTCTATTCGCTTGAGCATAGTCCCCTGCTAAAATAACTGTACTGCTCTTTAGCCGGTGTGGTTACCTCTAGACAGCATTGCATTGTGGTTTGTAAGCATCTTATGGTTTAAAAGGAATGACACTGTTTAATACCAGCAGAAGGTCTTGATCATTATATTTCAGTGGAGTGTGGTACGTTTATCATTCAGTTTAAAGCAAATGAGATCACTTAACCCTGACAATTTTTAAACAGATTGTTGTGATGCTCCGTTTTTGTTACATGGTAAGAGGTTTCTTCTTAATGCACTACACTAAGTTATAGAAGCATCGTTATCGCTGGAGAAATAAGGGTTCATAGACAAATTGGTGGTGAGATAGAATAAATGCTTCCTTCTGCCAACCAGCTTAGGCAATTTTATATTATTAGGTATGGTTAAGTTACCAGGGAGATGGGGTAAAGTGATCAAGCTGTTAAATATCATGTGCAGTTGCACACTGAGAACAGCTCTGACATCTGGAAATTCTCCACTGCTGCTATTTCAGTCTGGATTTTTTGTTACAGAAGCTGAAGGTCACCAGGGGGTTAGTAAATTGGGAGAGTTAACCAAGACAGATAGTTTCCACTTACACCAGCCTGGGAAGAAAACAGCCCTTAACATGGGAGAAGTCATGCCCATTTTTGCTGCTACAACTTCTGCTGCAAATCTAGTGCTATTCAGGGTCCTTTTTGAATCTCCAGCTCATGGAGGCAAGCAATTTGGAGAGAGCCTTCACTATCATTTAAAAGCGACAACAAGAGAAATAGTAGTTTCTGGGCTTCATGGCTTAGGATGAAATCTGGAAAATACTTGCTCTAGCTGCTTGTACAAGCCCTGCAGAGCTGTGATGCTCCGGGTTCCCTTTTCTGTGGTATTTAAGAGACTACAGACACTATTCTTAAGCACTGCTGAATACAATGAGGAAATGAGAATAAGACATATGGAGAAGCTACTGAAAGATCACACACAGTTTATTTTCCTCACTTATTTTATACATCAGGATTTAGAATTCACAGAGCTGGAAATACTGTGATTACTTTACTGATTTATCTTCACAATGTGCCAAACATTTGCCAAATATAAACAAATCCACGACCTACCACAGAGGCTGAAGCCTGCTTGCCTCCATTTTCTCTACTCATTACAACTCCTACAGACGAAACATTAGGGCTGAAAGCCGTAGACAACATTCAGAGTATTTAAAAGCTGTAACTGAAAGTGGAAATAAAAGGAAGGCAACCCTTTTCTCTCATCCAGCATCAAGAAGGGTCCTCCTCTAATCCATAGACTAAGGGGGATTAAATCCAGTCTGGTGTCAAAGGCCAACTTTGACAGCCTAACAGCTGCGAATACTGCAAGCAGGGCCACCAAGCCCCTTAGAAAAAAAGTCCACATGTGCTTTCAGGATCAGGACCTTACGCCCCAAGCCAGCCTGGTGAACTCAGAGTGCCTGCATGGGAAGTCAGTCATGGCAGACATTTGCCACAAAGCACTAGACATAAAGAAAAGTCTGGAAATTTGTTTGAAAATCCCTCTCTGATGCAATAATATTTTTACAGATAGGTCCCTGAGTGTCAGAGAGATTGCAGGCTGTAAATAACCAATCCCAGAAGAGACAATCAGGAAGAGGAGCGCAGGCTTTGGTCCAGATACCAAAGAAAGCACACCCAGCAGGTAGTACACTACCTGTCATCGGCAGCACTGGATAAGCAATTGCTTTGTCCTTTATAAGGAAAACAAGTGGCACACAAGCAAGATCTTCCCTTCAGCAAGGGCTCTGCTGTGGGCAGAACTTCAAATAGCAAATCTGCTTACGGCAGCAAGAGCCAAATGGCGGTCAAGGTTCCAGTTACACTGCCTGGGGCATCTGGCATGTACCAATATTACCCACTATAAAAGCACTTGACTCCTTCACAAGTTCTAGCCTTAATTTTGCTCTTATCTGTTCAGTCATTTTCAACTATGTACAATTATGTTAAGAAAAGTTTGTCCAGAAGAGTTTATAGAAAAGCTAATATTAATATTTTTTTTTATAATAAGCACGTAGGTTAGTGAATTATGATGATTCAGGTTGCTGAAAGCCATGTTGTGCAGCTAGGTGAGAAAAAAAAAAAAAAGTCCAGTGAAAAATAAAGGATACTTCCAGAGAACAGACCTGTAAAAGATAAGTTGGAGAAAAATGTAACCCTTCTAGTAGTCTTTGAATCCCCAGGAATGGCATTTGCCCTAACAGAAAAGAACCGGCCATGTGCTTGAGTTTTAATAACATGGGTAGCAACATTTACTTCCATGGATCTGCTCCTATGATCGCATTTTATTAAACACTTCTTCACAAAGCCCCAAACAACTGGGAACAGCAGAAGAGTCCTCCAGATGAGCCATCCTGTAAAGCAAACATCATTTTTGGAGAACAGGATTATTAAATAGTATCAGGCAGAGAGCAAGGTAATGATGAAATGCAGTTAAGTGCTTCAAATGAACTGCTCCGGCCCAACCTGCAGCGTTGAAGGTTTTGCTTTCTGTGTAACTAACAGCTTTTCTACCAAGATCTCTGTTTTGCAGAGATACCTTCCTTGGCCTTCCACTGCTAGTACACATACATGCCACATACATGCCAACCATGTATGGTCCTAGAGAGCATGGGGGGCCAGGGTGGTGCTGGGCAGGGAGGCGAAGGCAAAATTATTGCTGTATGCTCTTCTGTCTGAAGTAGGCTGAGAACGCTGTCAGCGTTAGAGCAAAGTAAATAACATTGTTTTGATTCACTGGTGAAAACGAACCGGAGCAGAGCAGGGGATTCTACCATGCTGAATTCAAACTGAAACTTTCTAAATTGACCAGTTCTTTAAAAACAAACATGTTTCTTTTTTTTTCAAAATTGGAAGTTTCAATGCCAGCTGGAGGCATTTCAAAAACAAAAACAACAACAACAAAAACCCAACCAATATCTCATTTGAAATACATTTAAAATATTGCTTTGACATTACCAGAACATTCCCTTCAACTTTTTCAATCCAAAATTATTAGTAGAATTCAATGTGATGTCATTCTCTCAGAGCTCATTTTTTTCCAGAAACTTTGCTGTTCAGATTCAAAGGGGAAATTCACTTGGCTTCAGCCAGCACAGCACTCCTAGCTGAAGCCTGGGGGGCTGACGCTACAATTTCAAGTCAAGTGTGTGTGATAATGAAGAGCTAGCCAGGGGCAACAGATCCACAGCTGTATGTTGTCAGTACCGGGCGATGCCCCTTTCTCTGTTGACTCCAATTTTCCTTTCCCTCCTGCCTGCTGCCTCTTCCCCTTTGGCCACACACATGTTTGCACGGCGCTCCTGCAAGCCCTGCCGCACTGCATGGATGTCTCTGGCGTGGAGAGCTCTCTGATCAAGCTTGATGCTACCACCAGAAAGGAAGACTCTAACACCTTAGATATGGTCTAACATCCATTTGCCATGCATATGAAGAGTAGCACACTCTTTAGCAGATGCTAAAGCTCCTCAAGAACAAACCACTGATGGGGAGTGGGTGCTATTACTGGAAACATCCTCCCCTGTACACAAATTGCCCTTCCAGTGCCATGTGTGCATCATGAAAAACGTAGGCAATACTGATGTTTGTAGAAAAAAGGGCTTCAAGCCAGATGTAATGTCTGATCCGAAAATAAACCTCTTTCTCACTTCCACTGCATAAAGTATGGAAAACTCCAACCAGGTAGTAGAGGTTAAGGCAAGAACATGATGTTTGTGCCAAAAAGATCTTAGTGAAAAAATGTCTGGCAGATCCCCTAGCTCTCCAGAGAGCTCTCAGAGGTGAGAAGCAATTAGGGAGATATTCTCCAGAGAGAAGAACACAGCCTGAAAGCCAGAAACTCTTTGGATCTGGTCACCGCTCAGAGGCACTGGTCTCTGCATCCCTTGCTCAAGTCACCTGAGCTCTCTCCCTCAACATATCTATCTGCTGCCTATTTTTTCAGGTGGAGACACTGTACATCTTACGATAGCAATGTAAGCATTAATTAGTGTTTATAGGGAGTACCCCAGAAGGTTTTAGAGCAGTTCTGGTGGCTTCTGCCTGTTTCAATATGAATAATTAACACTGAATATAATGGAGTTACCAAGACAGAGTTGCTAGCTCTGTTCAATTAATTTTGTCCTTAAGGAGAAATCCTCTCTTGAATAAAATCTATGTGTTTTGGTAGAAGTAAGCTGGCACTCTCTGTCCATATAAACACATGGTTCTGTGTAAGTGTCCATAGTAAGGGCAAGATATTTCAAGGCCCGCGTGTTGATTAGTCATATGAAGAGGATACATTAGAAAATTGCCCCTGGCACTGTCAGGGAACAGGATTCCCTCTCTATTGAAGCAAAGTGGCATCGGTGCTCCCCATCAGGCTGTAAGATGGGTGATTTTTTGTAGTTCGACACATATTCCTGCTCTGGCTCTTGCAGTGGGATTCAGCAAAGACAGACAAGTGCCTACTTGGGCAAGGCATGGCGGACACCCTCAACCTCATCTGAGGTGAAGGCAAGTCAGTCGAGGAGAAACCAGACCTAGTGGTGGAAAGGAGTCCCATGAGAGGAGAAAAAGGGCAATTCAATCATATTTGTAGCTTTTCTCCACTCTGCAGGAGACAGGGAAGCATCAGGCAGCCCAATAAATTGCAGGTGGACAAAAAGCCAATTCTTCATAACACTCATGCTGAACATGGGGTCTGGGCTCCACCTGCTTGGTAGGTCCATCAGGGAGACCTCATGCCATTTACAAATCAGAGTTTTTTTTTTCTGAGAGCATCCAACACATCATCTAGTCTGCAACAAACAGAAAGTCAATAGGCAAAAGTAAACCTGGGAAACACACTGGAAAGCTTGCTTTTGATCATTTTTTGTTTTGTACCGCAGCTTATTGCAAGCATTCCTTAGGTCAGAACTACCACAGCCCAAACATGGGTCTGCTGTCCCTGTAATTCAGAGCGGAGAGGGGCATAGGCCACAAGGATCAGGAGCCAAGCCAACCCCAAACTTCAGGGCTAGGCAAAGCATGGGTTTTGCACAAGGGTGAGAGACAGCCATATGATTTAGAGCTGGACCTAGGTCCAGGCTTCCACCGAAAATGGGTGAGCCAGCACCTGTGGTTTGGTGTGGACCCATCCCTGTCGTTTGCGCAGGGCTGTGCTGTACAGAGCATTATGTCCACATCATGCCTAATATTAACCAGAGCTGTAGGCAAAGATGAAGTGACTCCACAACATTAACTTCAAAGCCGAAACATCCAAACCTGATCTAGACAAATTCCCAGACCTAAACGTAAAAGGTCAGCTTCACCCAGACTAAAAATGATAGCATTCAGGTCTCCAGATGTGAACTTCCCTCCCATTTTCTGTTTAGGTTTAAAAATAGTATTTCTGTGGAAAATCATTGTTGTGGCAGGATCAGCCCTTATAAGTTTTGTCTTGCAGGCTTCAATCAGTCTCAAAGATTGCATTGGATTTTTGCTGGACTCAGCACTGGGCTGAGTTTGACCACAGACCTCGTAGTCATGAATAGTTTTATACTTGCAGAAATTTGGCACGTGTGTGAGTGTGTGTGTGTTCATGTATTGCAGACAACTTCCCCCTCTCCTGACACAACAAATACAGGCTTGAGTTTGTGAAAAGATATTTGGGGTTAATTTTAAACAGTCTGTTCTTTTCTCAGTATTTGCCTTTGGATTTTTCAAATTTATCAGATCTCAAACTCAATGAGACAGGAGTCACTTTTTTCTTGTTGGGAATATGTCACAAATATCCTAGAATATGATGAGAATTGGGCAAAGGTGGGAAAGTTCTTATGTCTCATGTCAAAAAGCTGGCCTCAGACCCTACATCTTACAAAATCTGGTAAACTTTCAGCTGTGTAGTACTACTCTCTCTGGAAGCAGCAGCTGGAGTCCCGGCTCCACTGCAATCAATGGGAGTCTTGTTTCTGATTTCTTGGGACCAGGATACACAATGAATCTGTGTGTGTAAATCTTTGCAGGCCTGGATCCTAAAAAATTTACAAGGAAGGATGTACTACGTTACATAAGCCATAAATTTAAATCAATATACTAGTATTACAAATACCTGCTGTCCATGGAGGGAAGTTAAGTTTAAAAGAAAAGTCTACTCTGCTGCCATAAAGTCCTGAATATCCTGTAAAGTGTCCCAATGTAAAAAAAGCATTTATAGTTCTATGAATACAGTTAGTGTAGTGTATCCCTTTCCCCTAGTACAGATATAAGAGTTCAGTTTGGACATCAAATATGTATGAAAAATATATTAAAAAAAAAAAAAAAGAACTCCCAGCACAACCATGAGGGATAGCCTACTGAAAGTATGCAGAAAACTTTACTTGGCATTTGTTTACTTCTTGAAACTCTGCCTATACAGACTTTTGCTGATCATTGACCCGCCTTCAAGATTTTGCAGTGACGTCTGTGCGTGCCCAGCTTTGAGAAGTGCAAACTCAAATGCCAAAGCTGATGAAAGTGCAAGTTGTCCAAAGAAAAATTAGGGTGACATTTGGATTAGTTCTTATTACCAGCAAAGCTGTGTGGTTTAGTACAAGTTCTTCTTCTTTTAGAGTTCCTCTTTTTCATTTGTATTTGAATCAAAATTGTCATTTGTACAGTACTGTGAATGAAGGTATCAGTAAGACAGAGGGCAGCATGGTTATTTTTATTAGAAATAATATGTGGCTCCAGGACACTATAATTTTTGTTTTCAGGTAAAGCAAGTAACCCAAGGTGGTTTCACATATGAGTCTTGGCTTGACAGCTGAATAGTGTAAAGTTAGACCTCCCTCAGGAGTCATAACTAGTTTAGTGACAACTTAATACAGCTAATAGCAAAGTGACAGCATCTTGCATTATAGCATGTGTGCCTTGTGCAACTGAATTGGTACACTTGGTTTTACTAAAGTACCAAGCAACATAAGTATTTGTGGAATACTCCTCATTATTTCCAGGCAGTAAGTGAAGAACTGAATGGAAGTGGTCTCTAAAGATGCTGTAAGCTATATTTTAACATTTAATGTGTATTTTAAGAGAAGGCAAAGTTGTTATTTAATTGTATGGAAGGTGGCTTCTCACCATAAGAGTTAGTGTCTTAAGATCGTTCTGTGGAATAGGAGTCGGGGTACTTTAAAATGCACTTCAAATGACTCCTGAATATTTGCCCTAAAATAATTCATGTTCCAAAATTTTTTCTTAGGATCAGAAGGAAGATGAACTGGATTAAATTCTTGGGGTCCTACAATATAGTTTGCTGGTAAAAAACTCCTAAGAAAGCAATAAAATAGTTCCATTTCTGCTCCCTGAAAGACTCAAAGAATGGCAGCACAGAGTATAAAGGTCGCAGATACCTATCTCCAGAGACAAGCATACTAGGACATACCCTGTCTGGGTACTGCTAGGGTTAGCGCTTGAAATTCTGCTGTCTCTGACTGAGGCTGGTTTGGATGTATTTCTGATGAAAACTAACAGATCATGCAGCGACACCACATAAAAGCCATTCTTGTGTTGTTGAAAGTTTTAAGTTCCTCCAGCACATGGGTATGGCATGGCTAATAACATTTTCACCCAGACCCAGACACTGCCATATCTGAGCACTTCACAGGCTTCAATACAGTGAAATTTCACAGCATCACGTTAAGGCAGAGAAGTGCTACCATTGTTATATGAAAAATGAGGAACTGAGGCAGAAGGAAATTAAGTGGCTGCCTATGATGTGGGAGCCCAACCAGTTCCTCAGAAACAAACATTTTCTGATGATGATGTGGCTCTTCACACGTTTCATCTGCACGGAGGACAAGTCATGAACAGAAAAGCTATCAGATGGGTAACTCTGCTTCTCAGCTGCAGGGCGTCCCGTTAAAAACACGTACACCCATAGGGTGCTTCTGTGCCCAGGGTGGGAACAGTTACGGACCCAAAATCATATGTGCAATTACATCCCATCGGCTAACACTCTGCCTAGCAATGACCTAGCAACCATCATGAGGAAAGCATCTGCTGCCCCATAAGTGTGCATCATTGGCATTGGGAGCTGTTACGTATGGAGACAAGTTTCTTTTTATTTTACAGACCAGCCTGTTTTGCAGAGTGTGCTTACGCAGAGCCAAAGAAAGATTACCCACCGTTGCTTTATGGCTGTCTTTGTGCTAATGCACTGATACAGGGTGGGAGGGAAATGCCACGGCATTACACAGTAGAAACATGACTGTTCCCACTAAAGACACCATCTTTTACTGCTTTCTTGTACAAGCAGCATTCTGGCA
>VYZM01021361.1:245880-270063 GCA_013398915.1 Dromas ardeola
GTTTTTTGGTTGGTGCTGTGGGGGGGAAGACCAAACAAGAACACAAATGCTATGTCTTCCTTTCTCTTTTTCCTTTCTTTTTTCTATTTTCTGCAACATTCTGGTAACTCAGCCTCAACTAACGTACAGTTTTCCAGTAAGGATTACCCAGTTCACTGATTTGCAGCAGGAGCACCCTGACAGAGGCAGGCAAGGCAATCAATATGCCTTGAACCACAGTGGCCGGAAAAGTCATTACACAGCAGAAAATGCAAATTAATATCCCATTTTACCATGATAAGATCTACCTTTTAATTTTACAGACAAAATAAAATAACAAATTACAAACCAGGAGTGGTTTGGCAAACACTGATCCATTAAAAAGGAAAAGGTGAGCCGCCCCCCAGGTGAAGATGAAGGGAAACTATTTAGTATCCCTTTAGTCTCCCTGCATTGTTTCTCAGATCCCCCATAGCTGAAGGCACCACGACAGAAGGGAAAAGCAGAAATGGTGAAATGCTAGCTTCCAATTCTCATTCTCCAAATATTTATTTAGAGAAAGAATACACTTCCCATTGTAATTCTAAGCAGAGTTGGGCACCCGCAGTGACTCCTGTAGATACCCAAAAGTTAGAGACCTAGCTCAGATTCAGGGAACAAGGATTCATAGTGCCATTGTGCTCAGGTTGCACTGAACAAGTCTCTGCTTGTATCTCCATCTGTTAATTTCCATTATGTATATACAAAGCCTTAGGCCAGGCACTGTCTCTCAATTGTATTTGCATTATGCAGGAAACATCTCTGCTCTAAAGTCTATTAGTTTTTAAAGCGCAGGCTCTGGGGTGGCACTGCGAAATTCGTATGACCATCCCTGTTTTCCAAACAAACAAAAAAAATTTTATCTGAGTTCAACTTTTCACCTCTTTCTGCTAAACAGAGGGAAGCAAATTCAGCCCTGATACAAACATGTGAATATCTCATTGACTTCAATGACCATTCAGCTTAGCTATGTCAAAGCTGAATTAGGCCTTGAGTCTCAAACTGTCTTGTCTGCTCTTGCCATCTGTCTTTCTTTGCTAACCTAATGCCTTATTAAATAGGGTGTCCAAAGCGAATGTGAACCCATTCTGCTGTTCCTTTCCCTGCAACAAACATTGCTAGAGGCTAAAATTCCTGAAAGTTATGACTACTTTGACTGCCTCTGCTTATGGATACTATGTGAGGTTCTTTTAAGGCAGCCTGAAATTCAGACTGTGAATGCTTAAATTCCTGAGCATCCAATCCCTTTGCAGTCATATATTAGACATTCAAAAATTACTAAGCTGTTTACCAAATCATAATTTATAACAGTACATCAATTCATTGTCCATCCTCCTTAGAGGTTTCTGAGCTGGTAGTGCTAAACATGGTAGCCCACATACTATGTAGATGATGATGGCGTTATACAAAAAAAAAAAAAATAAAATAAAAAACAACCCCAACAAAGAGACAAGTAAATGTCTCCATGTTAACAAACCAACAGACAACAGATCCAGCAAAGATGAGCTAGGAGAAGACTCACTGCTGTTCTCAGAAACAGAATGTGGAAAGTCCAAACAACCTACTGCACGGTTAAAATAAATTAAGCATGATGGTTATTTTTATCTGTTACTCGGTGCAGGTCATGAAGAGAAAATTTGAATAACCTGAATGAAGGAAAAAGCAGCTGTGAACTTAATTTAAACTCAGACTGAGCTATTCAGAAATTGAGAGCTGCTGAGGATCAAGTCATCTGGTTGTCATTTAAAGAAAAAAAAAAACAACAAAAAAAACCTACAAAAACCCATATCTCATCTATTCATTATGTCTCCGTAATTTCATGTTCCAGGCAAGACTTGACATGAAAGCACAGTGGTTCTTTCAAAAAGAGGCTTTCTAATACATTTCCAGTTTCTAGAAATTTCACAAGAAACTTAGCTTGCTAGATTTCAACAGGAGAGGTTTGAATTTGCAGCCTGACATTTCGGGTCTTACCCTTAAATCTTTTGAAATTTCCTGATCTTTGCTTTCAGAGCTGGAATCTCTCGACAGGGCAGGCTGCCTCTTTAAAATGTTAGAGTTTAAAATCTTATAAGAGTAATAACTCTAGAACAGAAGCAGCAAGTATTTGAGTTACAGGTAATATGAAAGTTAATTGAAGTCTTGATGTAATTTTATGCTTTCTTCATGCTCTATTCCACTGTTATTATGGGCTTATTGTCAAGATGAGAACTGTGAAAAATGTTTATTGGTACCCTGGTACAGGCTCTACAGTGCTTTTTCTCAACAGGGTAGCTCATTCTCTTAGGAAGACACTTTATTGAATCAACACTCCTCACTGTTCACCCTAAGGAGGAGCAGAGGGAACCAAAGAAATAGGGCAGATAAAGAGCGATGCATGTACACTACAAAAGCTACATTTTTAGAAGGAGGTCAGTTTTGTTTACCACAGCTTTAGCACAACCCCACCTAGGCTCAGGCCTCAAGTCTGCAAAAACACCCTGGTCACATATAGTGTCCGTGCATCAGCTTCCACTTTGGTGTAGCCTGCACAGATGGACTGCCTCATCAGGCAGGGAAACCTGTCACATCATGACACTGCCTTGCACACAAGTTCTGTCCCAGCAGGTAATGAGGGTGCTGTAAGCTAAGATCATGAGGCTGGGAAATGTGAATGCAAGCATAGCTACCAAAGGTGAAGAATCAGCCTTAGCTGTTCTTTGATGCACTGGGGAAGGCAAGCGCTTAAATACATTCATTGCCCCAGGAATGTTTTTAATTTCAAATTTTGACAATGCACATCACGGGACAGATAAACAGCTGAGAGAGAACAAGTAGGACTGAGCTAATCGTTTCCACAAGTCTGCAGAAGTCAACCAGCATTTTCGTATTGACTTTGGTTTGTACCGTAGCTGTTTGTTCTACTCTTGAAGAGCCATGTTTAGCATACCACAAACACAAGAGTGAGATATTTCGCATTGCATCAGCAGGGCATGCTTTAAGGAACACAAGTTGTGACTTTGAAGAACTGATGGAGGACAAAGCCAGGATCCTGTCCCCTTAGGAATACATGGCTGGCCTGTGCTCATTTAGGAAGTGCAGAGGCAAACCACGTCTTTAATCTCCCGTCATGTTTATTAACGTGGAGGTTTGGTGGGGCTCCCAGGCAGAATACAGGTTTTATGTTTCAGGATGCCACCTTTGCATGAGCCCCCAAAGTGTGTGACAGCCTTGAAACTTATATCCAGTTAGCCCATCAGGACTCAAAAACTGTTCATGAAATGTAGCTTGTTATCCTTCTCATAATGCCCTGAGTATTGGCTGGAAAGTGACGGATGTGGCATCATTTGACATTGCACATTAATTTGTGATCTTTCCTTAAATATTAAACCTTTTAGGTACAATATATAGCCTAATATCATGACACCAAAATCATAATTTATTTTCTTTTTAGTTTGACTTTTGCTTTCAAAGCACTTGATCTCTTCCTCTATTAGACAGCCGAGCAGTCCTTTATTGAACTCTTTCAAGCATCCGGCTTGGATAAGAAACATCACCGGAGTTTTGACCAGCAAGTCATGCCTTTTTTGAATCTTGTGGCTGGGAAATGAAACATTTCACTACCTATTTTAATTCTGGGGAGGTGATATGTGAATAACTGAGGAGGATATACCATATCTGGATATTATGTTTGCCTGTCAGTTTGCTTTTTTGGGAAAACAAATAGTACTTTGAAAGCCAATACTATAATTTTTCCTAATTACATGTCATTTTCTAAGATTGCCAACCTTATCCACAGAGGCCAGAGGCATCTTCTCTAATTGAGCAGTAACTTACTCCATAAGCACTCCCTCTGAAATTACTGAAACCGATTACCATGCAGCACAGCTAAGTTTAGGTGAAGACAGGTGTCTTCACCCTTAAAGGTCTGGATCTTTTCTCTGATGTCCTTTTGTTAAAAGTCAGATTATATTAACTTTACATCAAGTAGTGATTTTAATCTGACTGTACGGTTGCTAACCCTGTTCAGTGCTCTGGATCTCTTCTTGCAGATAATAGATCTACTCTCAACTCCAGGTGAACCAAATATCTGGCCTGAGTGTCCACTCTCCTGGATTGCACGGCTTTCCAGCAGTGTCATGGCTTATGCGGTGATCACACCAGGTCACCTGCACCTTTCAACTCTCATGTGCCTGTCTAGGGAAGCGCAAGATTTGACTTCGCCATTGCAGAATTCACAGGTTTTGCACTAACTGGAGTGTCTAGTACAAGTGCAGGGTTGAGGCGGGTTCTTTCATGCCTGGCACATTACTCTTCAGCACAACAGAAGATAGTGACAAGGCATTAATTAATACCACCTTCTGTCAAGCAAAACTGGCAGTTTTAGCTTTGCAATGAAGTGTTGATGCAAATTTGTCTGATTGATAGAAAAAATTGCACATTTCTTCAAAGCAGCTGACAGCACAACCTTGACTCAAAAGTATGCAAAACTGGAGTTCAGATGTAAGGCCAGTCCAGACAGTTTAGGCTAGGTCTGCCTCATTGCACTTTGGCCCCTAACAACTACAATCTAATCAGGCAGATGAGCCCACTCCCAGTCTACTCAGGGGTCCTGCTGTTGCCTTGTCAAGGACTGAAATACTTTTTCAGGGTCTTATGATGTAAACCCCCCTTGTTTTATTTGTTTAATTCCTGGGCTAACTGTGAAAATCTTGCAACATGGCTTTTTTAGCAGTGTGGAAGGAGGCTTCTCAGAATAAACTATACCTGTTATTCCTAAATCCACGAAGTGGATGTGTGCAGTTCAATAGTTTCTACTGCGCCTTCAGTGAGCCTGCCGCTTTTGTCAGACCTCCAAGTGCAAACCAGATCCAAAATGTCACCCCTGAAGGAGACCATGAGGTGTGAGACGAAAATCAGCAGTGATAGGTCCTCTTATATGCACTTTATTACATGCAGCTAAATGTCAACAGAGTATGATTGTCCCTCCTCCTCGGTGGTAATGCAATCTGACACATACAAGGATTTACCCTGTTGAGCCAGACTGCTTGCTCACCACAGGGAAGAGCAGAAAAGCATAATTGGAAGAGTCATTTAAAGACATAGTTTGCTGGAAAATGGAGATTGCTTTCCTCCCATCCCCACCAGGTGCACTGCAGAGGCATGGCCATTTACTTCAGCAGTAGTATCCACTAATGGGGAATGTCCTGCCTGCTGATAAAAGTCACCAAAGAGGAAATTACGTTGAACTGGATATATACCACTTTTGACTGTTGGAGATGCATCCATAGCATCTTCCGCATGTGCATGTAGCGCTCCCAATTGCTGGTATATGCAGCTGCAGATCTAACTCCGGGTAGCAGAAGGGGTCATAAAAATACGCCTCGGCTGTTTCAGTGTGGGCAAGATTAATGTGATGATGACAGGAGATAAACTGTCTCACTTTGCAATCAAGGAAACTGGACACAGCTCTTGCAGTCCTCTCTGTTGGCTCTGCTGAGAGGCTTAGAAGCTCGTCTTCATGGTATTACACACAGGCATTTCCTGGGGGCAAGAAATCCTCCAGGCAGATGCAGTGAGATGAGCATCACAAGCTATTTGTCTCCCTCACTGCTTTACAGAAACGCACTTTCAGAACTGTTTGTGTAACTGATGGCTTTTCTTTCTCCTAGTAGAGAAGATAGTCTTTCTGCTACCTTCTGCTTTCTTTCTGCAGTTGAGCTTAAGATGTCATGATTAAAAAGAATTTGCATGAGTCACTTGTGCTTCCTTTCTTTATATCATTCAAGGAGTTCTCTGCTATTTTTAAACCCTTGTGCAAGGCAATGAATTCATTGTTTGGCTGCACTGCTGCCACCTTACAGGAACTAACTCTAGGCAAAGCAAGGAGGGTCTCTGCTCTTTTAATGACAGAACATCACACTTCTTACCTGGCATTTCCAAATAAAAGAATGTACTCAAGGCAAATTATTACAAGTAAGAGAAAAAAAATTCACGATTTTTCCCCTTCCCAGTTCATGTCAGAGTTTCAGCTTATTTCCTGCAGACATTTCTTCCTCCAACTGCTCACTGTGAACAAGATTGCTGAGATTGGGAGCAATTTTCTAAGCAACATTGCAATCTCATTCTCTCAGAATAGCTTTAAACCTAGGGCTGGTGTATACTTAAGGTTTCATTGCAAAATATATGTAGATTATGGTTCTGAGGGCTTTTTGCTTGCTTCACAGCAGAAATGGTGAACTTCATAGCACACTTGCAGTTATTTTATGCTACTACAACTAACTATTAAAAGGGTTTTGCCCACAGAGTTAAACCTGTACGAAAATGCATGCACAATCTGAATCAACGTTAGTTCATCACTGTTGGTCACCAGAAATGATGTTGGTAGGTAGAAATTCTTACCAGGGACAAAGTGTGAGGCTGGTGTTGCATGACCTTCTAGTGAATGGCTGAAGATACAGCTGTTCTCCCAAGCCACCATCACTTCCCACATAAATGAAGCATGCAAAAGCCACATCAGAGTATTGTTAGCTAGTTCCAAACAGTCCTGAAAGCCTGAGTGAGCTGAAGAGAGCTAATCCATCTCAGGGATGGAAATCTGCAATGCCTTTAACTGCTCCACCTGCATCCACCAATACAAGCCTCTTTAGGTGTTTCCCAAAATGGTGCCGGATTACAGCTGCAACTAAAACGTGCATCTGAATTTTGGAGACTGAGCCTTCAACACGACATTTTAGCACAGACGCAGCACAGTGCTTTTGGCATGGTCACAATCCAACCAACACCCGCTGAGGAATGACACCAGCCAAAGCTCCTTTTTAATGGGGCGTAAGTAGCCCTAATAGAGAGATTTCTGCCTTATTTGTATTTAAGTCTAAAATAAGTAACAGTGTGAAAGCTGGAAAAAAAATAATTTGTAAGAGAAAAGCAAATCAGCAAAAGAGAATTGTGCCATTAGCTTTATAACCTGTGCATCCACCCCAGTGAATAACACTGCCATCAGATGCAGAAAAACAGATTAAATGAGCTAGCGCTCTTAAGACAATTGCTATCAGAAAGACACTCACATCACAAGAGAAGTGGCACCTACAGCACTCTCCGTAATAGTTTTTCTAAGAATTAAGATTCTATGGAAACCGAAACTAAAACATTTTCTTAACTCTTAGAGGTGAGCCCTCAAAGCATTGTTAAAAGGGTGACAAAGTTTCCTTACTATTGTTTCAAAATATATCAATGCCTAAACATAGCATATATTAAAGAAAAACAATGCAAAAAGACCCCACCAGATAATTGAGTGGTTTTATTCACCACTTAAAGCTATGCCTTTTTCTTCATGCTGATATGTGACCTCTCTGAATCTGAACTCCATGAAGCCACCAAGCCACCAATAAACAAACATGTCAGCACTCTTGCTGAAAGGTCTTTTTTTCTAGACTGTCCCTTTTTTTCTCTCCCTCTCCTTCTTTGAGGATTTCATTTTTCTGAGTGACCTTTTATTATTCACGGCAATAATTGGTGACAAACTGTACTTTGTAGTTTAACATGGCATCTGTCTGCTGGCTCAGCTGGGCACTGCCAAGATAGCAACACGAGGACATAGTTTGGCTTTCGTTTTTAATGACAAGTTGTGTGTAGCTGAAAGAAAGCAGACTCCCTGAGAAACAGTGGGAATCCCTGTGGTTCAAGTCAAGTGAAAATAGTTGCTCTAATAAATTGCCTCCTTGGCCTCTTCAAGACCAAATGGGCCGATTTAGTGATGATCCAGGATTTATGTGGCGGCAGCCGGCCTGTTTCCTTCCAATCTGAACAGGGCAGGACACACTCTGGTGAGCAACAGACCGGCCGGTAGATCTCAGACGGCAGCACCCTCCAGAAGGCAGAGAGGGACAAACTGGGAGCAGTAACGTGTCCTTTAGCACATGTGTGCAACCTGCCTTGCCCTGAAAAGGACTGAAAATGCTCCCACAACCAACCTGTCTCAGTGGAAGAGGATAATAAATCTTAAACTGCTCCAGCTGCCATGCAAGTGAACATTTGACTATGCCCTGACTTCTCGTAGCAGGTATAAATGACTGTCATGTGAGAAATGAAGAAAGCTTGATTTAGTATGAGTCGATCACTGCAGGAGTTTTCCTGGTGAATACGCCTAAGTGCCTTATCTATCTTTTCCTCTGAGCCCTAAAGGTGTTCTCTGATTCAGCTCCTCTTATGCCACAACCTGCCCCTTTACTGCACCAGTTTATTTTGCAAGAGGATGTCCGCTGCCAGGTTTCGGATGGATACAGACTACCCCAGCATTAATACTTGTGTGGTACAGGGCTCCCAGTTGTTTCCCACCAGCTTAACAACACAGCAGTGGAGTCTACATGCTGAAAAGATAGAGTACTCTGGTACTAAACAAATAGCAAAATGAAGACCCCAAGTCTGTGGTTTCTGGGTAATTTTCAAATTTGTGAAGGATTTTCCAAGGGAGTTGTTGGCCCCTGTGGAAAGTTCACATACTTTGGTAACTGAATTGCACCTTAAAGTTTCCTTTCTTTGTCCAGGTCCTATAGAACAGAAACCTAAAGGGGTTGAGAGGCTGAGGAGGGTGGAGCAAGAACCCTTGAGATGAGCCCCAGGTCACTGCTACCTAGTGCAGAGGTGCTTCCCCCATGGTCACAGTGTTGACCACGAAGACCACAAAGAATGTGATTCAGCAGCAAACTGCTAAAGTCTCCCCTTGTGTGTTAAGAGCGATGAGTGGGTGTGCACAGCAGTTTTCCAGATCCCTCATCAGTAGCTCTATTTTTCATCCATATTCTGCACTTTCCCTGCCAACTACATCACCAGGAACTGGGCATCTGCCTCTTACACTTAAATTTCATGCTTTCTGCCTTGACAACAACCGTTCCTTTCTTTCCTGGCTGATGCTGGTGAGCTGAAAGCCCAAATTCCTTCTTATTACCTGCACCTTGATTTCTCTCCCAAGTCTGCATGGATATGTCTCTTAAGGAGAGAGACTGTTAGCTCAGCTTCATTCCTGTTGTATTGTCCGACCCTCTTTATTGTTAAACTCCTGTCATCCATCAAACCCTATTCACAGTTGAAATCAACAGCAAATAAAAGGAAACAAATAAGTCAGCACAGTGCTGCACAGAAGTGGAACGAGCACACACGGAGATGGATGAAAAGCCACTGAGCCCCTATAGTGCTGATGGAGCTGCCCTGCAGCTGTTCTGGTTGAGTTGCTTCATCACTGCTCTACAGATGACGATATATGTAAAAGTTTAGCTGTGCTAATGGCAGCATGAGCTGGTACAATGTGTAACCTTTACAACATGTCCATGGATGTGGACATGCTTGGGATATTTTTTTTTTTGATCCAAGGGTGGTTATAAAGTTGGTGTGTCCTTCACGCAGATCAAGTCAGAGGTCCATGCTGTGGCAGATATGGCCTGTCACCAAATACGGAGTGTGGAGATGAAGTCTGCTCAGGTTTATGGTATTTGTAAGTTTGTGAGATTTGAGGGAAATCTATCCTTTTCTTATGTGTGTTAATTTCTAGGCCTTGGACTGTCATGACTTTTTTTCTAGTTAAGTACACATACCACCGCTGTCATGCTCTCTTAATCTTTCATGTGTTGCCACATCAATGGGGAATACTACTTACAGGTGGACAATTTAAGCCAATACCAGTGCCTAGCAAGGGCTATGCAGAACACTAGCTGTGGCACAGTTGTGAAATTAAGCAATCTGTATCTCCATTTAGTATCCTAGTCACCAGACTGCCCTTTCTTGGTGGGCATAGGCTGCATATACATCAGCACTTAGGCAGAGAACAGTAGTATGTTTTTTAGTGAACTCATCCCTCTTTCCTCCACCACATTTGCAACTGGTTCAGGTGTGGAGGGTTTCACACTATGTGAGGAGACTGTTGAGTCACAGGCAACAGTCCTTTTGGAGGAAACCAAACCAGAAATTCTTCTGCAGGATCACATGAAATACCTTTCAAACCCTAGTGGAAACACAAATATTCAAATCAAGTATTACTCCTTCTGACACTGTGGTAACATTCAGTCCAGGGAACCAGACTAAATCTAGTCTGACATTAAATCCTGGAAGTACAATATAGATCTAGAGATGTCAGCTCCCATCCTCCGATCCACTCCCACTGCACAGCTAGTTGCTAATGCAAACAGAGGCATCTACACAAGGACAACATGCTGAAGGCTTCGCTGCTCCAAAAATACTGCAGAAAAAGATGCATGGGGGCAGGGGGCCTGAGTATGAAGTGATGCTTTAGCGAAATGGAAAAAAAGGGCACACAGCTCTATTTTTTTACATCTGTATTTGAATATCAGGAGAGCATATAGGTATAAGTAGCCAATCCGACGTCCACTCTGCTAAAACGCTCTACAGACATATAACAAGGAAGGTCCTTTTGGCCTGAGATTATCATGAATAAAGCTATCCAAGTGAGCTAGAAAGAAAGAAAGAAAAAAAAAACCAGCAGAAGAAAGAAATCAGGACAGAATAAACTAGATGCCTTTTCTGCAGCACCACTTCCAAAGCAGCAATGCTCTAGGAGAACCCCAGCAGAGATGAATGTAAAGGAGGGATCAATCCTGTGGTAAAGTCACAGGATTAGACTTCTGCCTTTGTGGACTTCTCCACAGTGCTGAGAGCACAACAAGTAAAAAAGGTCCAAGTTTCGTTATTACACATTTCCATTGGTTTTAACGCAGTCTTTAAGCCTTGCTGGGGGCTACCTGTTGGCTTTGTGGACTACATGGACACCATAGTTCAGCATGTGGGAAGAGGAGGGGTCAACACCAAAGAACCTGTGCTGGAAAAAGTTAAAAGCGCCTACAGGATTTTGGCAGAGAAGCTGCACTGACACTTAAATATTCTTCCCCCAGAGCAAAAGATGTCTCCATGTATCTGTAGGCAGACTGGAGCTCAGGCTAGCACTGTTAGCATGTGCCATTGTCTGCTGGAGCAACAAATATGTAAAGGGCACTTCTGATGCACAGATCCTCTTGCGGAAGTAATCATAAGACAACTCTGGAGTATACACAGGCAGTAGCGAAGAGACTCATTCAAGATTATAGAGTGAAGTAGCAGCAAAGGGCATGAATAACTGTCCTTGTATTGACCAAAGACTGCAGAGCCATTTCGAGCTGTATTGTTACATGAGCCGTATTTCAAATTCAGTAGGTACACACAGTGCTGCGGTACCACAAGGAATATTATTCAATGTATTCACAGTGTGAATGTGTAGAATCAACAGTGCTACTGGAGGTGATACATAAACGTTTATACATCCTTATCCTGTATAGAGGAGATCATGTAAACCCTGATATTTAATTCCACAGTTTAGAAAACATGCACCAATTTAATCTGACTCTCATCCACCATTATTTATTGTAATTATTGCCATTGCTATGGTAATTCCAAAAGCATTCAAACAGCTGTCTGTGGCTAGCTATGCTTAAGCAAGACTGTCCCTGGAAGAGAAACCCACAGATATGTTCTTACCTTCTTCAAGGTTTAAGCTTGATGTAGAAATAAAACTGCAGAGGTTCTTCTCCCAGACGGGACTGCAGGCACCATGCCCTGTGAGCTGCACCTGTAACGTGACCTCACCTGATAAGCAGTGCTGACTACTGCCGGGCTGATGAACAGCACTCACTAATGAGATGCTCTTAGTTAGGGTCCTAGATGCTCCTAGTTACCCCTCCCTTGGGATGCACAAAAGTGCTGAAAAGTCCTCTGGCTTCTCCCCGAGATGGGACGAGCTCATCCCAGGGATGGTGTGCACAGGGATGGGACGAGCACAGAGCACACAGTGTCCGGGGGGCTCCCTGGAGGTGGCAAGGCTGGACCTGGCAGCCCGGGCCATCCCACCACCCCATCAGGAAGCAGGGCAGCCCCAGCCCCAGCACTGGGCACCACCCTAGGGACAAGGATGGCTGCTGCGGGGGCTGAAATTGAGTATGTCCTTCCTGAGCCATGGTGTGCTATGTCAACCCACTAAGCACCTCCTGCATTTTCTCCCAGCGGTGGCTGCCTCTCCACAGCACGCAGAACTGTCTTCTGCTGGCAAAGATATTTTTCAGTCATTGTTTTTGTACCCTTTCTGCTATCTTTAACAATGCCGACGAGTTACCAGGCTTGTGACAGTGCAGGGCTGGTAGAAATGGATCCAAGCAAAGCAAAGCAACCTCTCAGCCATGCATATTCTCCCATGGGCAATAAAATGTCTCTGGTTTTGTAGGCGCAGGAGGATCGGATATGCTGCCGAGGGACCCGCCGGGACCGTGCTCCTGTGAAAGTCCCAAAGCTGAGGAGGGTGAAGGGGTAAGTCTCCTCCCACCGCATCCTTGTGGGAAGCACAGGGAACCGCGCTGCACTCAAATGTAATGCTTGATGGCGATCGGTAGGCTGGGCCACATCTTCAGCTGTGAGGATGTTGTTGTGGCGGGAGTAGTTGGTGTAAACTGCATTCACTTGACTACCGCAGGGTCTCCTCCCAAATATTTGAAAGCCTGGTGGGATTAGGCGGGCCTTCAATAAAATGCATCTCTTGGGAGGTCTTGTTAAATAATCCTGGCAGCTCACTGCAAGATGGTGTCAGACCGATGTTCGATCCTTCCTCACCATCAGTCAGTCCCCTGCATGTCTTCTGTTGCCCCTTCTCCTCTTCTCAGGCCCCTCCGTGGTTACTGCTGCCCCACCTCCTCTCATCTGCTGGAAATCCACGCGCGTGCAGCTCATCAGCGTGAGGAAGGGCAAGCGTCTGAGAAGCATGTGGTTGGTGTGGTTGGGTGGCACGTGGGAACAGGCCTTTTTGCTGGAAAAGGTGTGATGGGGCTATTCCACTTCCTTTGTCGTTCTCCGTGTGATCACATGCAGCCATGTGTTTTTAACAGCAGCAAATGAATTTGTAGGTAAGATGGTGGGAGTGGAAAGGGTGTGAAGGGGCAAGTGAATTCCTGCAGGGCCAACACATTCATCTTCAGGGCTGCTGACACTGCTGAGCGTGATGCACGTGTATTTAAAGACAAAACCAAACATGTTAAAACCTAAAGGCCTCCCCAACGATTTTTTATCATAAATTGAATTTTAAATAAAGATGCAAACTTGGACATACATCGCCCATATTAATGCCCAAATTTACTTTAATCTTTTAATTTTCTTCAAATTTAATTAAAACAGTAATCAAGGCTGCTTCAGATGAAACTGATGTAGCAGATTTCAGAATTCTGCTATAGAAACAGAGGAATTTTTTCTTAAATTTCAGTTAGTTAAATTTAGCCCAATAACTTATTCTTTCAGTTAGAGAAGCTTTTAAAGATAAAAATGCAGCAAGTTCATATCTCCTTCTAGTCTATGGGTAAAAACTGGTGTGAGAAGCTCACATCAGCTAGCATTACGATCTTAAAGGCCATGGGGAATAAACACCTAAAGTCAGCACCTACAAAACCTTTTTTTTTTTTAATTAATGAGGAAAATGTAAATGCAAAACATGTTTTGAAAACCTTTTCTTAGATTTTTGTTATCATATTTACAAGTTTCATTTGCCATTTAAGAACATTAATAATTTTCTCAAAATCTAGGTTTCCCACAGTGTTTATTTAAATGCAAATATAATCCAAAAGAGGCTAGACCAGTTTGATGTTTAACAAAAACAAAACAAAACAAAAAAAAACAAAACAGATCTGCTAATAAACAACAAATATAAATCTGACTAAATGTGGTTAACAATTCAGAATGGGCAATATCGCACGGAATTTCATACTCTTGGCTATCAAAAACAACAACCAAACTTAAGGCTAGATCTATATGAAGCAGCAAATCAACATGTCCCCAAGGGGTATCAGTGAGTGAGAATCCACCATTCTTTATGCAAATAATTTACAACACAAACAATAAAAGTAAGGTTCAAATTGATAATGCAAAGCAGTCAAAATGAAACTTTCATGTTATGGTTAAATTTGGTATTTAAATCATCCTGATTGCTGCTGGAGCATGGACTTGCACAGGCACTGCCAGACATTTTGCATTGGCTGCTATCAGTGCTCTGCCCAGTGTAGTAACGCTTTGTGGCAGACGGTATATCACAAGCGGGACTGCTGGGGAAGCTCTGAGCTAGGGTTTAATCAGTGCCTAACTTTCTCTGGCTTAAGTTAAGGTCATACTTAAGGAAGAGGGGGAAAAAAGGTTCAATGAATGGAATGCAATTTGTTTTAATAACACCGTACTTCCAATGCTTCGGAGTGTAACACCATGCAGAACAAAATCTGACTTACCGTTGTTTTCTCCTTGGTTTTGAAAAAGAGGTCTCGTTTTTTTTAATAACGACCCCCTGCCGAAGGAGGAGGTTTAATGGCAGAACTTCGTAAGAGGGAGGCTGACTCAGTGCTGCCACTGACGCAGCGTGAGCAGAATCAGCAAAATGCTAGCACAGGAAAGTAAATAAAGTCCATGAAAGTATCCTTAGCAGCATGGAAGGAAATTAACTTAGTCATAGCAAATTATAAAGTGCTGAAATTTTCTTTAATAACTTGCTACCAATTTGTGGAAATCAGGAAATAGAAATCCACATATCTCTGCTAATTGCAATAGAACCTGCTTACCCCAAGCGGAGACCTGGGCCATCATAATGATCCCTTCAACTTGAACAAACTATTAAGAAGCAACAAGCTACCCCTAGGTCCAGACTGTGCTCGTGACTGTGTGTTTCAAGCCAATGGTAATTGCATAGGTTTCAACAAAGCATAGAAAACTCTTATATCTAATAGGTAATGACATTCGTGACCAGTGGAGACAGGATATGGAGCAGCAAACAAACGTTACACTTGATCCTAGTCATGAAGCAAAGCGTTACTCTCTCTTGCAAGAACGGAAAAATATGGTCCTCCCAAAGAGCCACTCCATGTAATGTGCTCAGAACTAGCCAAGCCAGACCCATTGTTGAACAAGCCAAAGTTTATGAATGATTTTGGAGTTTTTTATGTTTCTTCCTTCTTTTCTAAATAGCAAAATGCTGCCTCTTCATTGTTGCTTTTAAAACACATCCTGTTATGCCTGCAGCTGTTTTTGGAGTGCAGGTTCAGCATACCATGTACTCTATCAGTGAGCCTTTCTTGCAGCTTTTGCTCGAAAAGGAGAATGTGTATGTGTGTGGGAGTAGCATAAACTGCAGCTGCTTTTCTTTATTTTTCCACCATCATTACTGCTGACTTGTAACAAGGAAGAAGACGTACGTATACACCATTTGGCCTCTCTGCAACACTGCTGTACAGCAGGGTTGGGAGATTATCTTGGTGAAAAACTCCTAATTTCCACATAAAAGGATCAGCAGTAGGGTGAGAGAATTTGTCTTGCAGTGAAAAGGTTGCTACTATTTTGCTGGAATGTTTTATCAGAGATACAGAAATTCAGTTTGCTCTTTCATTGGTTTTATGAAAGCTTGTTATGACCAAAGAACCGAAGTGAGTCCAGGAAACTCTGGAAAGTCACTGGATAGCTGCTTAAAAATAAAAATAAAAAAAAACTAAAAAAATCCATGATACAACCCCTTCCCCTCATCCCCCCCTCGCCCTGCTGCCATAAACGCACCATGGCTGAAAACTTTCCAGGCAACTGAAAATGACAGAGGCTTTGATATTTTCAGGTCTCTGGCACAGTTTAAAAGGCAGATGCTCTTTCTGCACAGCGTATGTATCTGAAGCACGTGAGGCCAGACAGAAAAAATCCCTGGTCATCTTTCACAGCGTAAGCCTGCATGCCCTCATCTCCCCTCCTCCCTGAACCTTCAGGCAGTTTAGGGATGTATCTTGCTGCCACGCCAGCCATGGAGGGGTGCTGCTGAAATTCAGAGACCTTTTTGCAGTAGAAATCCAAGGCAAGGTATAAACCAGCTTCACTGAGTTTATTTTCTGCAGCTGACGTTTTCCCCCGTTGGCTCCCGCCAGCTTTCATCACTGGTTTCCCCAGGTCGTGCTCTCCATCCCTGGTCCCAGACACAGATCACCTCATGCTGCAGTCAGCCAAGCTGGGCTGGGTGATGGAGAGGAGGATCCATCGGAGTTACTGAACTGCATGTCACAGCGCACAGCTATGAGTTCATCTCCAATTATGGTCTCTGCTAATTGCCCTGGAGCGCGTCTTCGTATCATGACCAAGGCAGGCAACACTGGTCAGGGAAGCCAGAGGATCGTCAGTCGCTCAAAGCGATCAGAGCCATTATGTTTGACCTCTGGCATTGTAATTTTATTCCTGTGGCTCTTCACGGGAACTGTCAAAGCAAAGTAACGAGGCTGTCAAACATGCCCACCTGCCTTCATATCCAAAGACAAATAAGATTGCCTGCTCCGACAGTATGTGAGTTAGACATTAAAACACACAGCAGTTTCACAGTGCAGAGCTGGATTTCCATACAGAATACTGTGTATTTTTAATTAGCAGGCCTACAATCAGCTTATCATCTCAATACAGTTTCATTTTGCATTATTTCACTTCTAATGGAAATGCAGTGAAGCTAAGACCTCAGCTTCCTGCAGGGACAGCCTGTCCTTCAGGTTGGCAACGGGTTTAGTTATTGGGCCTGTTCCCTTTCTAATTAAAGAAATGGATGCATCTTTAGGAAACTCTGATGTTGTTGTTTGATGGGAAAAAAAACATTCTTTGTCATGAGACAAAGAATTTCTTCTTTGCATCCACTTGCCTCTGACTTTCTGAGGACCTTCAGGCAGGCTTGGTTTTCCCAATCATTGCTCGTGTTGCCACCCACCCTGCAGCAAATGACACATCCCAGTTGGAGGCTTTAACACCATTGCAATACCACTGGAATGAGCAAGCATCCAGCCTTGAATATAGGGAGGGCTGGGTAAAATGTCTGGAGAAAGCAGCTCAACTGCTGAAGATCTTCAATATGCAAAACTCAGATTAAAAAGTCGTAACATCATTAAGGCTGTAGCAACATAAAGGTGGAAACATTAGAAGTATGGCAAGAGGGTCTTGCTGTTCTTCTTCTATATAGTAGGGATTTCAGTCCCTGCAGGCTGATAGGGTTCCCCAAAGACAGAACGATTTCTCTTCCCCATAGTTGTCAGAGCACACCTGTGGCAACCCTCCAGGAAAAGATGGCAGGACAAAATGCGCCATTCTGCATTCAGTTAATGTTTGGAAGTCGACTAAGCACTGCGTTTGCTTTGCCTGGTAGTCAAATGCATGGGATTTTAGAATACTGACTTGTTTCTGAGGCTGTTACTTGTAAGCTGGAAAAGTCAGGAGCATTTAAATACAAGCAGGTTAAATTTAAATGGTATTATTTTTAATAGTTACAGAGATAGTTTTGTGTAATATTACTTGCCAGCTTTTGATTCCCTTCTTTCTTTCACGGTATAAAAACTTTTGTGTAATGTCCTTTCCTGCTTGTCACACTTTCTTGCACCAGACCACACCAGTTCCTCAGCTCTTTGAAAATCCACTTGTCTCTCCACATATTCATCACGAGGGTCTTTTTTGCTATGACTGCAACCTCTTCTAATCCAGGCTTCTTTCCCAGTTTCTACTTTATACATAAATCCATGCAGGTGTTTAAAAATACCACCCTGTTTTGTCTGCTGCTTTCACTCTTCCTCCCACTAGATCTTTTTACAAGATTTACCCAGACCTCTTGAAAGCCTCTGATCAGATTCCCTTCATATTTTGTCTCTGCTGCAAGTCCCAGGCTCCCATCCAGCTTAGTTTCTGCTAATTGTTTTTTTCATTTGCTGCCACTTTTACTTCAGTCTACTCTCTTGTATCTCCCACAAGTTGCTTATCTCCCTTGTTGGACTCTTTTTCCTGGGGTTACTCTGGCCCCAGTTTTTCCTGCAGGGCCAAATGTCTCTGCTCCTCAACACTCATTATTGCTTACATTTTGATAACATCTATGGGCCAGATAAGAAATCATTATGGTGAATAAGAAAAACTTGCCAAAAGAGAGCCTGTCTCTAGTCGATGTCTCAGTAAACACTTTGGATCCATCTAAAAGCCATAGCATAAAATAATTTCCAGCTCTCTCTTCCATCGCAGTTTTGATGATTAATGGCAAGAAACTATTTCTGTGTTATCTTTGTTTGCACAACTGGAATTTGTTTTTACATTTATAACTCAGCCCTTGCAAATACTGAGAAGTTGGATGCTCAGTGAATTACAGTGTTTGGGTGTTTATGTGTAGCTTATTAAACGTTTCTGCACTGTATATTTTGTGAATGGGCTACATAAACAATTTTACTAACTCTGCAGGACTTCCTTTTAACTATAGAGCCTAATGTATTTAAGCTCCTGCAGGACAACACTGCTTTATTCTCTGCAAACAACTTTATTCTTTGTCTTGTCATTTTTATTGTTCGAGTGCTAGTGAATAAAACCCTGCATCTGTTCTTCAGGAAGGACTTAATCCAAAGCTCATTGAATGCATTGGAAGAGCCTCCATTGGGCTTCGGATCAAGCTTTTTAGTTCACAAACAAACGCTCTTTGTGAGAATATGCTACTCAAGTATTGTACAGAAGAGTTACAGAGGTTCCCTATTTCTAAAATAATGATTGTTTTTTAAATCATTTTTGCCATGCCTGTTTAGTTGGAGGAACAATATGCAACTGTATGTAATTGTTGAAGTACTGTAGTCCATGATTATCTTGCCCCACCCATTGATACCAATGTTGAATATGTAATGCTGTGGTAACAAGTAGTGCTGTATTTACATGGCTCTTCCTATGCACGCAGCAATTCGGAAAATACATAGAGATACGCTCCCTGCCCCTGAGGATGTTCAGACTCAATCAGGCAAGCTGGACACGGGCAAGCCATCTTTCAGGAGTGCCTTCTGTTGATGTTATTGATGAAGCAGACTTGAAAGAGGGATTTGTAGAATAAAAGGGGGATACTACTGAATGGGATTTTTTTTCTGCGCTTAGGAAAAGGAGCAGATTGAAAGGAGACACAAAGCCCACAGTAGGGGAAAGAAACAGGGGCTATTGTGGAAGGGGGTACAAAGAGACTAAGATAAGGCAGGAGTAATCAAAGCAGAAACATTAGCTGCGGTAAGACTGCGAAGAACTTTAAATGAAACCTTACAGCTCCAGATTTGCAATGACTGCATTTTCCACGAGAAGGAGGGAGACCCATGAGTCAGTTATGCAGCAGTGTCCCCACGAGCTGCAATAAAAAAAATTTTCTTCCTTCACAGGTACCATCACAGGTACTGAATACTTCTCTGCATTTCTTCCAAAGGGGAACTAACA
Organism: Dromas ardeola; assembly: GCA_013398915.1. Taxonomy (NCBI): domain Eukaryota; kingdom Metazoa; phylum Chordata; class Aves; order Charadriiformes; family Dromadidae; genus Dromas; species Dromas ardeola. Next base: position 265,159 of record VYZM01021361.1, read on the forward strand.
GTTCCCATGAACCGAAGAGAACACTATGCCAGTGAAATTTGGCTGGTTTTGCAACTGCAGAACAGAGTTAACTTCTTCACGTGGGTGTAGATTACACAAACAGTTACTACTGGGTATTACTCCTGTGACAGAGTTGCTTGCAGTAAAATACACTTCACTGTGTGGTAAATGCTGGCAGGGCTACGCACACACTTTGTAAGCCGACGATGACTAAAACAGTTTATGGAGCCAGTACTAAAACATTACTCACGCAAGGAGTTACACTTAAATCAATGAGATTACTCATGTAGCTAGTTGCCGATAGAGATCTCGCCAAGCTATTCCACCACATAATAGATGTGTGTAAATGAGCCTCTTAGTCAGCTGAACAACTTCAGAAAATAATTTTGAAGTTCATACCATATTGGTATTTGAACTCCCTAACCACAGCTGAGGTCCCGTTATGTTCTGCAAACACCCATTATCAGGCAATCCCTGTCCTAAAATTCATCAACTCATATAGACAAATAAGGGAGAGTGATTTGCCTTCAGTCACATCACAGGTCACCAGCAACACCAGGAATAGAACAGGGATCTCCAGTCAGTTCCCTACCGGCAGCTCCCTGCCTCAGTAATACTCAACATTTCGTCCCTGTACTGAATGCAAAGCATTTATGAATGTGACCTCCAAACTTCCCACAGCTCTTCTGCTAACTGACTGATGGATCTCTGCATTCATTAGTTTTATAAATGCACAGAGAATACACAGAAGTACCATTTTCATCTCACACGCATCACCGCAAGCCGGTGCATTCCCTCATACAGCTCATCTGCATGTTATTCTGCAGTCAGAGAAATAGCCAGAACAACAAGGAACGGAAAATGAATCTAACCACAAAGATTTCTGACAGCTAATCCAAGACACTTAAAAATCTGCATCCCAAACAAAACTCATTTTTCATACTCAGTGAAATTCAGTGTGGAGGCTACCAGATCAGGCGTCACCTTTCAAGACTGCATTTCATTTTATAAATGTTATAAAAGCGCCTGGCATATCCAGCATCATTATCACAGTATTTTCCTTCCTTTCTTTATTCTGCACTGCTCTCAGCATCTTTGGGAGTTCACAGCAAACAAGAACAGTCTGCTGGCCTGTAAAACAGAAGCCTGAAAGAATTTCTTCCTAATAGGAAGGGGCATCCCCTTTGAATTATTCTCCATTTGAAGGTTTGCTGCCTAACAATAAAAAATCTACCTCACCAACACTGGGCTCCAATATACTGACGTAGTCCCAAAGCAGACTCCGAGTAACTTTCTCTGTCTCCTGGATAAAGCAGGAGCAGCAGATACGGATATGGCTTCACTCTCTTCTCTCCCCCTTTTTCTCTCTCCTCTCCTCCAAACATCTTTGTCTTTCATTTCCTTCTCCTTATCTCCCCATCCTGAGCTGCCCTGTGTCTCTTCCCCTTCCTCACTCCAGGCACTCTTTGCTGGCAATGTCTCTGTCCTCTTTCTACCCATGGAAGAGGACGCATCTGTACAGAGGCAGATTGTAAACTAGGTCAGCTTATGTGGCAGGGGGAAAAAAAAAAGAGTAGAAATAAGAGCCTTTTTGTATAATAACAAGGTCTCACATAAGCATGTGGCCCAGTTGTCAGAGGTGTTGAGTGTCTGCGGTTCCCACTGACTTCTGCGGCACTAGTCCTCTTGTCCAGAGGCTATGTGCAGAGAAAAACATCCTCCGTTTTGCAGCCCCCTGCAAGCAGAAGTTCAGATGCGCTGTGGCACTTCCTTGAGCTTTCCCAAGGAGATCACGCTAATCTCAGGATCTGCTTTTGTCGGGTTTTCCTACATGTTCAGCACAGCCTTGCGATGTACCATGGTCAGTCACTGGAGGAGGAATGAGGTAATACAGGGGTGACATAGCCCTTTTCAGTTCACAGGGCACATAAAGCAGGCCTGAAAGGGGATGACAGGCGAGGAACTGTCACTTGAGTGTTAAGAATAACTACTTTTCTGGAAAAATATTGGGTTAATGCAGCTGATCTTTATACTCTTCCTACTTACAGAGTTTTTAGGACAACACCAACTAATCTCCCAATTCATTATTTAGGTAAAGGTATTTTAACTTCACAGTAAAAATTAGGGAAGGCTGCGCTCTGGCAAAGATTAATTCCTTGCTCCCCCTACCCAAAGCCCTCTGTAATGCTGTAAAAGAATTACAGAGCATTAACAAAATATATCTTTAAAACAAAACTGTAAGACACAATTTTCTTCTGCTGTTGTAACTGTTAAAAATGCAAATTAGAAGCAATAGGCAAAACTCATTAAAATATACACAGTGAAATCGCATTTGATTTCCTCTGTGGTATATTAGTTATGTGCTATGCAATTAATACTAAGTAAATGCATCCCTGTCATAAGGAAAAAAAACCACCAAGAATTCAAACAATATCAGTGTCATTTGTGATACTGCTGTATCTACTAGAACAAGATCTGTGCCGCAGTCACGCAGTTCACTCCGATCCTGTATGAGGCCGGTAAGCAGGAGAGGAGCAGAAGGTAATTGTTGGACCAAAAGGGCAGAGGGGTGGGAACCCAGGAAGAGGAGCTCTGACATCCCCCTTTGGCAGTGTAACGTCTTTAGGTGCTATGAATATCCCAGATTTTTATCTACAGTGCAGTATTGCCGGTCTCCAAAACATGAGGTCTTCAAAAGCATGAGACTGGACTATGCTTATTTTAATTATGTTTCTGAGGCCTAGAGGGGACCTTTCTGCATGGTTCTGAAGTTTTCTGCAACTAAAAAAAGACTAATTTATTTCCTTCCCTCCCTTCCTTGCGATAACTGGCTTAGTGGGTTTCTAGCCGCTGGAGTTTCTAAAGACCCGATGAGCATGGTCAGACCCATAAAACGTCCAAAAGGGATGCAACTGCCACCCTCCTCCGCCTCCTCTCTCTCTCTCTCTCCTCCGCAGCCCCAGAGTGACGTTTGGATGGCAGACCTCTCTGTGGGTGTGCGCGCCCCACATCCGTGGGGCTGGCCTGAGCAGTGATGGGCGTCCGTGCAGAGCTGCTTCAGCCAGGCGTCGGAGGTGCAGCTTTGCTTTTCTCCCTGCAAACAGGCTGCAGGGAGCCGTCCTGTGGTTCCAGCACCCGTCCTGGAAGGACAAAGGGCGGGAGTCCTGTCTTTGAGCAGGTAGCTGAATTGCAGACATGCCTGGGAACATTCCTAGATGGTGCAGCCAAAATACCCCTGCTCAGAGCTGGTCTCCTGTCCTCCTTCCGTGACATATGCTAGTGGCAAGTAACAAATGTGCATTAGAAAAGGCCATCCTTGATCCAGAGAATTTACAGCAAAGTATGAAAGAGAAAACAGATACAGAAAATGGCAAACAGTACCCTGGGTCAAAGACCTTGGTTGGTTTTTTTCTGTACCATACTCTGTGTGCTTCTGGACACATACATTTGTAAAGAGTCATGGCCACATATAGTTAATTACTAAGATAGCTTCTTACTTATATTAATAACACGGGTTTACAGGTCTGCAGTTTCGTATGTATGCATCTATTTCTTTATACCATTAGCTTTTATAATAAGCCTCTCCCACTATCACGGCATTCAGGTAGCACTATGCCTATGTGTGAGCGTCTGTGTCCTTGAGTTCTCACCAGAGGATTCAGCAGCTGAATTACCAACAGCAGCATGTAACCTCCCATTTAAAACATTGGCACCCGCAGAGTGGAGGCTGGCAAATACGACTCTAAGCTTCAGTGCAGACTCTGGAGAACTAGAGGTTTGCAAACCTTGTGCCTCTGCTGTGCAAATACAGAGATGCTAATTGGGTTAGGACTAAAGGACACCTGGATTAATGCAATCTTATCTGAGAAGAGTCAACATTGCTTCTGTAAAGTCCTGCCTTAAACAAACCTCTCGGAGGTCTCTGAAAGGGTCAACAAAAATGTGGATAAGGGTGATCTAATTTCCATATCAGACTGGGTTTCTAAAAGGCTCTTGACAAAGGCTTTTAAGGAGACCAGCAGCGATAGCAACAAGAGGGAAAGCCCTGGTATAGCTCAGTAATTGCTTAGAAGATAAAATGCAAAGTACAGGAATAAATGACCAGTTCTCACAATGGAGGGAGGTGCTGGATGGTGTGGGGTTCTGCAAGGGTCAGTGCTGGGACGTGTGCTGTTCAGTGTACTCGTATCTTACCTGGGAATGGAGTGAAATAGCAAAGCTCATCAGTGGAATTAATTTACTCAAGTAAGAAAGACTGTGAAGGACATTATGAGGCTGACTGGGCAATACAAGAAATCCAGTGTAAGTAAATGTGAAATGATGCACATGGAGAAACAATCGTGTAAAACAGTGAGCTCTGAGCTGGCATAACCCTGAGTAAAATCTCAGGATTATGACAGACAGTTCCATGGAAACATCAGCTCTGTCCTCAAAAATTCTGAAAAACATCATTGTGCTACTTCGTGAATCCATGGTTTGCCTACATATTAAATATCGTGTATTTCTTCATCTCAAATAGAATCTATAAGGTCAGGATGATATTCAAGAGGGCGTCAAGGATGGTAAGAGGTACAGAACGGTCTATGGACAAAGGCCCCCATGAGCAACCTGCAACTCTTCAGCCAGAAGGAATGATATAAAAGGATTACAGTGGAGGTCTGCAAACCGTTGTAAGCAGCTCAAAGAGAGGGTTAGGAGCTGTTCCTCAGACCCAGCACATGAGATGAGGGAGTAACTAAGTTCGTACTGAAACCAAAAATAAAAGGCAGAGGTTCTTCACAGGCACGGTGGCAGACCAATGGAAATCCTTGCCAGAGCCTACTGTGAACCCTGCCAAGTGCTTTTGCGTTGAAGGGAACATTGAAGAAGCCCATGGAAGTCGGCTCCACTGCGTGTATTTAAAAA